>JAVJIF010011884.1:0-148586 GCA_038442645.1 Agave tequilana | reverse complement strand
GGTTTTGTAAGAATCCATCGATCGTTCGCGCGCTTGATCGCGATTCAGGCAGCTTCTGTCCACTGGTTCGGATCATGATGACTGCCCTCGATTTGTGGATCGTTTGAAGCGGTTGGATCTCTTGCTCTGACGTTGGCTTTTGGAAGCAATAGGTACGATAGGATCGCTACGTTTTTGTTCTGGATCTGTTAGATTCTAGTAGGATGCTGGATTCTTTGAAGTTTTCTCTGTGGAAATGAGAATGGCTGTAGATTTCAATAGTGACAGTATTCTATTTTGTGGATCTTTGTTAGCAAGGAGTAATTGAGATAGATCTTTTTGGAAAGGTCATTTTTATTGGCTTAGCTTTTGTTTCTTTGATCTAATTCAGTAAGATAGCTTCCTAAGTGTGATCATTCTGCACTTTCATTGATGCTTAACCTTATGTCTGATTACTTGTTTTTTTCAGTGTATAATAGTGTGGAACGCCAGCGATTTCATCTTTTCTTTCAAGTTTTTTTATTTTTCGCGAGATAATAGTGCATTAAGAGGGTTTGGATAAAGATTTGATCTTTAGAACAATTTATTTGGTGATGTGTCCAGTCTTCGATTGTTTCTCAGATTTCTGTTCCACTGGTCCATGGAAGTAGAGATCAGAAATGGGGTCGATCCGGTGGCTTTTGAATTGAATTTGAATGTCAATAGGGAGAATGTGGTTATTGATGATAGCACTGATGCATTGCAAGTAAATATGGTGTGACCGAAGATCCCCAATTGATAGCTGAAGATCAATTGTTACATTCCTCTGAAGTTGGGACGAAGGCGCTACTGCTGTTGCTACCAAAAGCAAAGTGTCAACTGTTTCAAAGGTATATTTACTGCATTTTCTTTTGCACTTTTTCCTAAGCTCAAATTATGAGGAATGTATCATCAACATGAAGCTTCTATTGTTTAGAAGAGTGGGTCCTTAAAGGTGCAAAATGATGGAGGGTGCCGAAATGGAATGTCTGGGATAACAAAAAATCCAGGGGCAGGGCTTTCCCAGAGCCTTTTTCCTTCTGCTAAGGGTTCTCTTGGCAGTGCTTTGAGGAAGAGTACCGCGATTGTCAAGCAGCCAAAAGGAGATGCAAGAAGATCCCGAAATGGCTCAGAAATTACTAATGGTTAGCTCTCTACTGATTAACTCTCATTTTCTTTATTAATAAAGATTGGTCTACTTGTATAATTATTTATTTGATTTTTATGAATCCCAAAGCAGGTGGGACTAGTATTAGCAGACTGCTATAACAAGAAAGTCATTGGTAAGTAGTTAAATTTGGCTGACGAAACTAGCTTTTTATTTGTTGGAGAAGACGCTATAGCAATAAAATTGGTGTTATTATTGCTAATAATGATGAGTATGCCTTCAATGTTACTTTTATTGTTTTAACTTCTTCCTTGCATCAGCCTGTGAAGTTTGGCTTGGCGGACCATGGTGCTCCTTCTGAATCTATCAAGTAAGATTTGTTACTTGCTCTTTCCTTCAAAAACAAAGAAAAAAGAGTTTTCATTGCTTATTTGGGATTAATTTATTTTTTTCTGCTCAGTTCCCTTCTAAAAAACCTCATACTTTAATGTCTAAAGCAAAGAAATTTTCTAGACTATCTGAATATTCGCTGTGTGAGTGATGTTTTTTTTTTTTTAATTTCATCAACTCCCGCACCCCCCCCCCCCCCCCAAAAAAAAAAAAAAAAAAAAAAAAAAAAAAAAAAAAGAACAGAAACAAAACACACACACACACCAGCAGCCCGTACCCCCCCCCCCCCCCCCCCCCCCCCCAACTCAAATAGCACCCTTTTTAGGCGAAAAATAAAACACTCAAATAACACTTGTTGTGCTTTGTTTTACAAATCTAAAGCACACATCAAATAACATGGAACTGTTGAAGAGAATGATTGCACCGCCTATCTTAACTGGTGATCACATGCTTAGGTTATTTATAGTTGGGTCAAACTTCCAAAAGCACCAAATGAGACCTATGGTTTATTGTGCTATGTTTGACAAAACTGAAGCACACCTAAATTAATACTAAGATATGAACATGATTGCCCCACCTAGCTTAACTGGTGATAAAATGTGTAGAATATCTGTATTTGCCAGCTTGCATGGATTAACATGTCATAACAGGTCCAATAATGGCGACATGAAACGCTTGAAGCCCTTGAAACAAACAGTGCCAGAGAAAAATGATGATGATGCTAACTCCACCACCTCGTAATATTTCTTGCGTGCTTCTGTTGTCTGTTATAGGATGTAAGCATTGTTTTCTTCTCTTCTGCAATTGGGTCTGAGTCTCACTTTTCTAATATGCTGCTATGTAGAAGCACAATTCCTCATGCTATGCCGCACCGGAAGAACGCTGCTTCTGGGTTTTCCTTCAGACTGGACGAGCGTGCTGAGAAACGGAAGGAGGTAGGCAACACAATTTTTTCTTCTACTTCTATACATGTGCTAGTCTTTATTGGAGACCAAATAATGATCTAGATTGGTTCATCAGTTTTTCTTGAAGCTAGAAGAGAAGATCCACGCGAAGGAATTGGAAAATACCGACTTGCAGGCAAAGTCTAAGGTATAAAGATCTCCAATTCTTTGAAGTTTTTTGGCTTACCCTTCTAGGATGCTTTATAAATGATTATTAACTAAATTCTTTGGTAATGATATATATAGGAGAGCCAAGAGGCAGAAATCAAACAGTTGAGGAAGAGCTTGACATTTAAAGCTACACCAATGCCAAGTTTCTACCAAGAACCTGGTCCTCCAAAGGTGGAGCTGAAGAAGGTAGTGATATATTTTTATTTTATATTTCATGCTGCACTATACATGCTTTACAAGATATGACATTTTCTGCTCTTTTAAATTCTCCTTTGTAATGTTTAGGCTAAAAAAGTTATGAACAACATGGTATTGTATTTAGATAGATGCTTTCTATCAGGATCTTCTATATGGTGGTTGTTGACTGCATCAGTTAATGTTATTTCAATCTCAAACAACTTTTTTTTTGTCATTCAGTAAGTTCTCACATTACTTCGGTTGTATCTGGATCTGTTGTTGATGCATTGTAACTTCGCGGACATTTCTTCATCAAAGAGTTTAAGATTTAAAAAATAGTCAAGACTTCTGTTATGTAGATCTTCATAGCATGGAAGGTGCCTCCCCTGCCGCCGCTTCCGAGAAATATGTACCACACTGAAATATTTATTCGTGCCGATATGATCTGCACATGCATCACCGAACATTATTTAGGCTCCTTAAAATGTAATTTTCCTACATTAGTTGTGTGCTTGTATTATGACTGAAAAATAGTTTATATTTCAGCATATTCACTTGTTCTGATGCGGATATGTCTATCAACTGGAAACAGTTAAGGTCTGAATAGTTATGACGGCGATATGATGTTTTGACGTAGATATGGTACTTTGAATTGTTGCATATATCAGAAGAGAAAAGAGTAAGAACACATGGAAAACAGTAGTTTTCCATGTGTACCAAGGTTCATTGAAACTTAAATGTCTGTATTAATGAGTGCAAAAAGTACTGACACTGAAGAGGCTTTCATGTTTTGTGAGGATCACTCGGTCAAAAATTAACTTATTGTAGAAGGAAAAAGAAGACACAAAAGCAGAAGTAATAATGTAAAAAAAGAAAAGAATAGAAAACTAATAACAGTTTAGTAAAGGCTTTGAGTATAGATCTCCATCTTTTGCTGCTATTTTCTGCTGGTGCAGATGGTTTTAACTCTGTGTAGAGTTTCTCCTTAACTGCAAGACTTTTTAATTGATTTTAAATAAATTGTATGCTCACCTCTACATCATTTACTGACTGCTTGGGTTTGCATGTGACCTGACCACCTATTAATCTATCAAATAGAAGAAAAAGACTTGTGATATATATATATATTATATATATATATATATATATATATATATATATATATATATATATATATATATATATATGGTTGTGATCTTTTTCTGCAAGTGTTGATGGTTCTACATTGTGCAAAATTTCTGTTTAATTGTGAAACTTGCTATATTGAATTGAATGAATTATGTCAACTTTACAGTTGTCTTCTTACTGTTTGAGTTCAGCTTTACCTGAATATCTTGATATCTTTTGCATTGTTTCTAGACTTTTTCTTTGAAGAAATTTCCAGATAACTTAATGTGGTGTCTGTAATAACTTTATATTGGAATTTATGGATCCATTCATGGGATTCAGGGAGTTCAAGGTGGCCATACTTGTGTTTTGTTGATGTTTAACTCTTGGCCGATCTTCTTAAACTTGAGTAGTCTGATGTGTACGTTTGTGTTCTCAAAGAGCATGGCGTATATCAGTTTTTTGAGCTCACTAGCTTTCCTGCAGCTTCTTCTTTTTCCACGATTCAACCCAACCAACCCAACCCAGGGATAATGACTAATTTGTCCGTAAGTAATACAAAAACACAACAATGTCCCTGTTTTTTCTTTAAATGACAAATTCATTTTTGGCAGCATCCACTGATCGAGGGAATGGCTGTTGATCGACCATCATCTCTTTCTTTTAACTTTGCTCTATATGTCGAAAAAGTCTTGCCTTCTGGACAAGCCAATTATGATATCCAAAATTGACTTGTAAATGAGCACTCTATGTACTTTCAATCAGAATGAAATGATCATGATTCCTTCACAAGAATTAGAAATTAAAGGAAACAAATTCTTTCACAATTCTCCTCTTTGGGAATCCTCCAGTGATGCCAACTTTTCTCATGTACTCAACAAAGATCGCAGTTTTCTCTTTGCAATTCCTTCAAAGCCTATAATTGGGACATATCTAGGAGTTTTCAGCTTCAACGTATGTAATACTTGTATTTTTTTTTTATCATATTGTCAATATGAATCTCATGTTTTGGTATAATACAATATGATATATTTTCTCTTTGAGAATGGTTTGATGCGTTGGAAAACAATTACATTTTTATTGTCGTGTAAGTTTTTGCTCCATATGATATCACCATTCACTAATGTTTAGTACATACTGTTATTTTCCTAAGGGCACAATGGTCATACTGATATTTCCTTTCAAATTGTAATTAAGCTTTTTTAGAAAATCATGTTGTTATTAAGTTATGCTAGTAAAAATTTTAGTAGCTGAAAAAAGGGATTATATAGGCATTTTAGTGAAATTATGGACTAATTTGTTGTTATGAGTTAGACAACAAAAGAATTATTTAGCAAAAAGAGGGGCTCCAAAGGTATTTTAACAAAAGTATGGACTGTTTTGTCCTTGGGCTAAAAAATATGGAATTATATTGTCTCATTCCCCCCCCCCCACCCAAAAAAAAAAAAGCACGCGCAGGTGTGCGCACACCCCAAAAAAGAAAAAAAAGAAGAAGTTAAAGAAAGACCCACACTTCACTCCTGCCACCATCACACGCGTGTGTTTTTGGTACTTGAAGTGTGCAATTATATTGATGGGAGTTATCAGTTATTTGCCTTATGGTTGTCATCTTGAAGAACATGGGAAATAATACTAAAATGTAGTCGTCTCTGTAGTGTCCTTCTAGCTTATGTATGTTCCTAGTCCTTGACATTCTTTGTTTAACGACTTGGGAAATAATACTTATGAAACGAGGAAGTCTCCAGAATTGTCAAGACGGACATTTGATTAGGCAAGCTTTATGGGTTAGCCATATGATTAGGCACACTTTATGGGTTGTCAGCTATACTCTGCCTTATTTATGAGTCAGAATGTTGCATGATCAAGTATCATGTCTAGAAAAAAGAGGGTAACTAAATAAGAATGTTGAGATGGATGAGTGGAAATGCTCTCAAAGAAAGTTAGAAATGAGTGCATGCTTAGATTGTTGGAGATAGCTTCAAGTGAGGATAAAATGTGGGAGCTGTTTAGATGGTTTGGACATGTGTGTAAAGCAGACAAGACCACCAAGTAGGCGGGCTAGGATCATAATTGAATGGAGATTTAAATAAAAATGAACTTAAATGAACAAAAATTTTATGATGGTTAAGAAACATATGGTACTTGCAAATTTGTTAGAGAGATGACCGTTGGACGAAAAGGATTCATTTATCAAAACCTGAAGTTTTGAGATAATAGTCCGTTGTTCTTCTTGGAATCTAACAAAACACTAGGATATAGCCAGATCTTACAGATGTTTAATTTGATATACTGAAAAATCGGCACCATCCCTGGCCAAAGTTTGATGAAATTGTTTTAAACGTGGATATATTTTTATTTAAAGTACCAACATTGTAGCTTAGGGTGATATCCTTTTGATATTGATGACCATGGAGAGTGCCTTCAAATTGGCTAACTTGTAATTTATAACTGTTCATTACATCCACTGCCTCTGAATAACAATGCATGCCAGTCCATGCCGTGTGATACGAATTTTCAGATGTCTGGAATTTGCTTGATTATGTGGTGCTTAGAATAGTTTTGCTTGAATTACTTTTTCCAGCTCTTCTTGCTCGTAATCAAACTATTCCAAATTTCCATGCTCATTTTCTCTCTTATTGTAAGACTAGTAAGTCATTTCTCCTTAATGGACATTTCTTGGCTGTAATATTCTATATTTTTAACTGCCTGTTGCATGTTCTTATTTCTGTCCTGCTTCTTTTTTTGTGCAATTTAATAGATCCCACCAACACGTGCAAGATCGCCAAAGTTCGGACGGCATAAACCATCCGTTGCTGTCGCAAACGATTCTTCAGAAGGAAGCGTCTCATCTCCCACAACAGATCTGATCAAGGCGAACGGAGGTACTGCAACCAGTAACGGTTGCCCCGGAGCTCAAAAGAAACCTGTTCAGAAGTCACTCTCAAAGCTACCATCTCAGAAATCAACAGCCGCAAAACCCGAGGCCAAACCACACAGTTTGAAACCTGTAGTCTCGAACCAAAAGCAAATAGCTGACAAACCTAAAGCAGGAGGAAGCAACAACAAACCGAGGGATGAAGACCCTCAGGCTGAAACATCCGCCGAAAGGGAAACAGATGCTTCAGAGAAAGCAGTTGAAGGCAATGAGATCCTTCCGATCTCCGCTGATTTTGGAATGTCCCAAAGTGAAGTTACAGACCTCCCCATTGAGGTACCTGAGCCCCCCAGTGAAGAAATTGAGGTTGCTGTCAAAGATTGAAGGATTGAGATTTGAGTCTCTTTTGTGTATCAGTATTGGCCACATTTGTGAGTAGGCGATGGTGTGTGCTTGTTAATGAGTGTATTCATGCATGTCATTGTTCTTGAGGCAGAAAGATTCGTTTCTTCTGTTTGCTGGATCTTATTCAGTATTTAAATGTAAATTGTCTATTTTGTTGAGATTTTTGTGCCTACATTAATCTTCAAGAATTCTCACTTTTTTCCCAGAAAAGTTTTGAATTAGTATTCATGCTTCATAGTTCTCATATACGGTTGCTGCGTGCTCCGCCCTGAGCACCGCCGGCGACACCTGCAGAATGGGTTAACAAGTGGAGTGGACACAAGGGATTGGGTTGACAGCTTGGCTTTCATTGGATCATTGGGAAATTAGAGAGTCCCAAGCTCTCAATACAACTCCAATCTGGAGAATGGGTTCAAAATCAAGAATTATCTTGAAATTACACAGAATCATCTCATAAGCTCGGCTGTGGATTGGGGAAGAAGAACAGCGCAGTCGGGTCAGTTGGATTTGGGTTCTAACCCGTTGGCATACCTTCTCCGCTATCCGCCCATTTCCTTGTGAAAGAATCTAATGGTTGAGGGTTGAATCCAACGGTTTGCAATAAAACTCTTCCTAAGGTCAAATCCAATGGCCGCTATTTAAAGTATCCAATGCACCTCATCCAACGGCTGCTGCTTCTTCCAGCGGCCCAACTCCCGCGTTCAGAACAGATAAACTGATACACAGCGTTTGCATCAGTTTCTGCCACACATCGCCCTCGTGAATAGTTCTGAACTGCAGCAAACCTCCCTCCTTAACTTCGACCTTGATGCTACCCTTATTCTGCTGTATTTCGCCCAAACCGTCTGTTAAGCTGGGTAATGTTCTAATAAAACTTTGATATTGTTCTAATGTTCTTGTGTTTGCAATATTGGTCTCTTCGATAAGTGGCACTCATCAGCAATCTTCCCAATATCCTCAAGATTTCCATCTTCGTATTTATTGTTCATGACCGAATACATTAGTGCCTTTATTACTAATAGCATCACCAGGGTCAAAGGTAAACACCCCCTTAACAGTAAAGCCTACATTGTTTTCTGGAAGAGCTTCCTGCGAAGACTCCATTACACCATCTCCAGGATCAAAACTCCACACAAGTTGTAGTAGCATTCCTGTAAGTCCATCATTCAAAACTGTAAGAACTATCCTAATATCCTCAGCATGCTCCTCCCGCTTGTCACAGTAGTTTGTATGTACCCCAACAATACTTGCAGACTTAAACACCTTCAATTGTTGCACAATACCAACTGAATTGACCATTTCACCTTCTCTATTAACAACCCCATCAACATAATGACCAGGAACATCCTCTCCCGTGTCTCATGAAGGCTCAATGCTTCTGCCATTCAGAGATACTGCAATGATTCTAGTGACAGTTTCCTTCACTGAACCCTCTTCATCACAATCACCCCTTACAGGTGTTGAATCAATCTTGTTGGAAAAAATCTGTATCAGAGAACATACCTCCCTCTGCCAGAGTTTTGCTTTGAACAATGTCATTCTTGGGCCTTCCATCAAACATCTCACACTGGTTTTCTTCATGCTGGCAATAAGATTTATATGGTAAAGCCTCTTCATCATCATCTTCAGCATTCTCATGCTCATTCCCTATTGAAGCTTCATCAAACTATCTCGTACTCGTTTCTTATATCAACACATTCCACTTCCTCCTCCTCATTCTTTCCACCATGACCAACAAATCTAATCTTGAGAGGATTCTTCTCATCCTTCTCAATTTCAAATTCTCTTTTTCGCTTCAACCTTTTACTCTTCCACTGTGAGAAGTTCTTGAGCCATTCCTCATGCAATCCCAGCAATGCTTTTTGAATATTATCCCTTCGACCAGCCAATGCTCGCTTGCGGTTGTTGATCATCTCCTCAAGAGTATGAATGCGGCTCACCATTTCTTATTTTCTTGAAGATGTAGGTCCTCGTCTTGATTCTTTTCTAATCCTTTCTTATTCTTCCCTGGCTCCTTCTCCCTCCAAGACTTCACCAGGGGAAAGTTCGAAAGTTCTTTGCGCGCTTGAATTTCTTCGTCTTACTGCAGATTTTTGAATCCCTTTTGAAATTTCTTCTGCTCCTCAACTGTGTTCTTGGATAGAACCTTGGGTTGATCACAAATAAGTGGTGCCTTGCGCTTTCTTACCTGTAATCTTCACACTATAATATAAAGCAGGAGATCTACCAGCAATTTCCTTAGTCTTAACATCAACTTAATGATTGCACACTTTTATTACATTATTCTTTATTATATTCCTACATCTATCCTGTAATAAATCCTGCTAATTATCTTGTCTTAGTGTCTTAATTTTGCAGGTTTGTCTTAATGAAGGGAGAATAGATAAGACCAAATAAATTCGAGTTAAATTCTAATTTATTTGGATATATTTGGTTAGCTTGAAGATAATCTCAAATCTATTTCAGTTAAATCAGATTTTGAGAATTTATTCGGTTACCTGAAAAATCAACGAAGATAAAATTAAATTCAGAAGTTCAAAGGCAACATTATCAATATACAAATATATATTTAAAAGATTGGGAAGAATATTCAAAAGAATCAGAGAGATAATACATAATCTAACTAAAAATTAAGGGATAAACAAAAATTTATTTCCATCCTTATCTCCAACCTTATCAGAAAATCTTTTCTGTTGGGTAAGTGATTTTATTCATATCTCCAATCTTATCTCCAATTTTATTAGAAGATCTTTTATGTTGGGCCAGCGATTTGATCTCATCCTCAAGCATGCTCTCGCTTATCCATTTCAACCTATAAATACTACCACCTCAGAATGCAAAAGGAGGACGATTAAGAAGAGAGTAGAATAGATTTTTGTATAAGTTTAATTCTTCTTTCTCTTTTAATGTAATTTTATTTTTCTTTAAGTAACATAGATGAGAGAAATGTTTCATGGAGGAATGAGAAAGGAGCTTGTACTGAGAGTGACACCGGTGTAAGTATACATCTTTTCTTTCATTGGTATTTAATCGAATTGAAAGTTACTTTTCTTCTTTATTTTTGTTTTTATTTGCTTTTCTCTGATATGTTTGTAATCCAAGTGAATCCAATAGCCTTGAGACTGCTTCGTCATTGCAAGTGTCCTTGATGGGTTATGGTGATGAACAACCATTTCTTTGTTAGTTTTGCTTGCCCTTTTGTTCATATGACGTGTTTGGTTGCAAGGAAGTGGGCAGAAGTAAGGAAATGGGGAAGTATAATTGCTCACTTCCCTATCTATCTGAACCCGAAAAAATGAAAGAACCCCTTTTTCTTTTCTCTTTTTCCATTTACATAATTACTTTCTCACTTTCAGGGTGCTACAGTTAATTTTGTGATCATGTAAATCTAATTTGTGATAAGTTGTAACTCAAAACAGTTAATTTTGTGATCATATAAATCTCATTTGCATTTTAATTATAATCTAATTTTATTTTTCTTAACTCATTTTATTTTAATATTATTTTGCGGTCAACTTTGTGCTCAACTTTTTCACTTTCACTTTCACATTATCATCCAAACACCGGAAAGTCATAACATTTTTTAAATCATACTTTTCAAAACATCTAAACATCAGAAAACTCACTAACCAATTCTCAAGTTCCAAAGGGAACTATTACTACTTTCTCACTTCTTCATTTCGTCACTTCCACCCCTAACTATACAGACCCATAATGTAGATCGGGAATGGAGAAGATCCTACACGCCATACTTGATCGCCTTCAAAAACTAGGTAAGTTGTAGCGACGGATCCAATGTATATAAGTAGGAAGAGGTAAGTAAGAATTTTTAGTTTTCTTTTAATTCTTAGTGTAGAATTCTACTCCAAAATTAACATTCTTCTCTTTATTTAGTTTTTTCTTTTCTATTGTAAATAAAACAACAATATCATTATCTTTTCTTTATAATCTTTTTCACATCTTCTAATTTAACTTTTTTGTTTTTTCTAAAACTGAGAAGAAATTCCTATCAGGTTTTTGTAAACTCAAAAAGAAATGAATTTACTTAAAAGGTTCCATCGCTACTCCCTCATTGTAGATCACGACCCGTATAGCCACGTGCTATCGCGCGGTAGTATTGAGAACTTGCACTTCTGTTCTGTATTATTGAAATTCTTTATTTTTGCAGGTTGAAACTCAATCAAATTTTGACACCGTTGCCGGGGAGGGACGGTAAGTTTTTATTTTCTTTTTGATTTACTTAAACAATTTAACCTTTTCTTCTTTGTTTTTATGTGCAAGGGCTGAATTCAGGAATCGAAGAGTTGCAATTGACATATTGCTACTATGTGTCTCTGCGACAGAGCATCAGAGCCCACAATTGTGCCGCACTAACGCGCCAAAAATTGTGTTTCTGCGGTATTTGTAGTGGACTACTAATTGATCTTTTTGCAGGTGCTTTCACACTGCAAAATATAGCTTCTGCATGTGTTAGATTTTGTTATTAATTTATTTGCACATTGTATTTAATTCAACAGTAAAGTGATTGTTTGTAAATATTAAAAGTAGTTTAGACTTGCATTTAGGCACGTATCTAATTCATTTGTCTTTTACGTTACTGTTGAAGAGTGCCGGATCAAAGGTACGTGTGCATAGCATATAGTATAGGAACACTTTTGAATTGTTTACATTACTTAAGTGCTGCTTTTCATATACATGTATGTGTTGTACTAAATTGATTTAAGGGTTTGTCCTATAAATAAGATAAGGTGGAAAAGTCATTATCTTCCCTTAGCCCCAAATAATCTCCTCAAAAACTGAGTAGATGTTGGCTCTAGGGACATCTTGGACTCAATAGGAGACTGACCTAAGGGGAAAGTTTATTAGAATTTGACTCTTGTCAAATCGGTATTAAAGGTTGGGGATTGAGAGGCGAAACCTCGAAGGTGGTGGTTTGGCTTAATTAGGCCCGTCGTTTTTAAGCGCATATACCTCCCACCAATCTTGTCCCTACTTGGCCGATTAACTTGTGGTTAGATTCTACAATATACCCCGAGTGGACAGTCTAACTAGGTAGGAGTCGTCTAGGTCTAAGGTCTACCTAACTTAGGCTAAATTTTTTTCTTTTATATTGTTTGTTTGCTTGCTTGTTTTTTTTTTTTTGTTTTTGACATCTTGGTGATATGGATTATAATTATAATTATTATATTCAAATAATGATCCATATTTCACTTCGACCTCTTTTGACTCGGATATTACCAACCCGGCATATCATAACTTTAACCAATCAAGTATGCCAGATTGGTCTTATCTGAATCAATATATGCCCCAGTCCCAATACAATGAAAAAAACTGGAACAATCATCACCACTCTTCACAGAATCAGTGAAGATATAATTCCCCCGAGTCATATAGTTAACCACCTTACCAATATCCAGCTTCATATACTCCTTCTCCCGAATAACCATTAGAAGAATCAATTGACTGGGAAAAGAGGATAAAAGCCTTAGAAGAGCTTGAGCGACGAATTCAAATTCTATAAGACTCAAAATCTCATCAAAATTTTCAAATCAAAGATCATTACTCTATTTTTCAAGAAGAACATACTTACTTAGAAAAGAGTACGGAATCTATGATTCAATTTCAAAGTGATCCTTTAAATATGATAGAAACAAGACTTAATCGATTGAAAAGCATGCGTAGGAATAAGAAAACTCTCTTACCCAATCTTTGACTATTCCTGACACTTCTAGCCATATTGATGAAAACAAAGAATCATGGAATCTAGAAAACTTTGACCAAGATTCAATTTCATCACACAAACTTGAACTTGACCAATTCCAAACCTTGGGCAAATTGACAAGTTTTCCATTTAATGAGATTGAATTTGAATGTGAATGTGATCCCGATCCTCAACCTTGTGATTCAGTTCCTATCTTCGAATCTATGTTGACTCTGGTATCCTTACTCAATTTGGACCAATTTTCCAAGCCAGTATTTATTCCCGTACCCATAAATCTAGAAATTGAATCACCAAATTTGGATAGTCATATTTCATTGATGGGAAAAGAAAGTGAATTTCAATTCTTGGATTTGGACTTAACTCTTGAACAAAAACTAACTCTCGAACCCAAAGTTGATTTTCTGGAGTTAGTATTGGTTCCCGAACCTATCTCTCTTGAGCCCAAGTCAATCATTTCACCAAGTCACATTCTTTTGTTAGATATAGGTATAGACCATAATGACTCCATGATAATTTTTCAAGACTAGTCATGTAAAGGGAATAAGTTTCATGATAGGATCTTTCATGATCCTATTCATATCGAGAATTGTAATTATGTAAATAGAAAAGAGGTCAATAAATGTGGGTTCCATGAACCACAACATTATTTTGATTGAGTAGCAACGCTTGGCCCAATCCGACCATCACCGAAACCACCACCTTGGAGTAACACATCCTTCCCTTTCTTCTTTTTCATTCATTTAAGCATCCATTATCTCTTCGTTGGCCTTGAAGCTAACTATCTGGCCACTAATTACGAGTCTCTAAAGAGTATAATGACGTTAGCATCTACTGCCTCGGTCAAGTCAAGGCATGCTATCATAACTTCGTACTCTGCTCCGTTATTTGAGACTGCAAATTCCAGCTTCAAAGCATATTCCATAGCCAGCTCCTCAAGGCCACACATGACTACTCCTGCTCCCTTGTTTTGTTCGAGGCTCATTCCACCTCAACTGTGGTATTTAGATTTTTGGAAGCGCTTTTTTAGTTGCTGGAGGTGGTGTTGAGAATGTGCATTCTACTACAAAGTCTGTTAGCGCTTGAGTCTTGATTGTCAGTCTTGGTGGGTACTCCGATCTATGCTTTGTCAACTCAATCACCTAAAGAAGCATTCTGTCTGAGTGATCGGGCTTCTCCAAGACTTTCTTCAAAGGCTGGTTTGAGTATACCACCACTTTGTGAGACAAATTAATATACGACCTGAGCTTTTTTGCCGAGATGATAATAGCATAAGCCCCCTTCTCAATATACTTATATCACAATTCGGCATCTTTGAGGACTTTATTTACATAGTATACTAGCATATGAACTTTATTCTCCTCCCTCAAAAGAGCTGAACTGATGGCTTCGTTAGAGGCCACTAGGAACAAGTATAATTGTTCCCCATGGATGGGTCAGGTGAGGAGCGGCAATCTTTCAAGGAAAGCTCTGAGTTTTTTAAACGGTAATCTGCATTCTTTTGTCCATTAAAATTCTTCCTTCTTCTACACCCCTCGGAGGATTTTGGAGCATGGGGAGCCTTTTCTGCATGTTTGGAGAGGGAGCGGTGTAGTGCAGCCAAACGGCCTATCAACTTTTGAATGTCTCCAGTATTTCTTGGTTCACAAAAATCTAGAAGGGCTTGGATCTTCTCTGGATTTGCTTATATTCCTCGACCAGTGAGCATGAACCCAAGGAACTTTCCCGAAGTCACATCAACGGTACACTTGGCGGGGTTCAACCTCATGTTGTTCTTCCCCAGCTCTATGAAACTCTCTTGTAGGTCATCCATGTGATCCTCTACCCGAACCGACTTGACTAGTATGTCATCCACAATACTTCCACATTATGTCATATATGCGTCCTGAAATTTTTGCTAACTACCTTTTGGTAAGTGGCTTATGCATTTTCAGCCCAAATGGTATTTCTCAATAACAATACGTGTCATTGTCTGTGATGAACGTTGTCTTCTTTTCATCCTTCTTGCTCATCTGTATCTGGTTATACCCTAAGAATGCATCCATAAAACTGAGGAGTTCATGGCCTGAAGATCCATCCACCAATTAATCGACTCAGGGTAAAGGGAGACTTTATTCGGGCAGGTTGTGTTGAGGTTTGTGAGTGCACATTCTCCACTTACTATTTGGTTTCTTTATCATCACCACATTTGAGAGCTAGTCTGGGTAGAGAACTTCTCTAATAAAGTCAGTCGCTAGGAGCTTCTTTACTTCTTCCTTTGCCGCACCTTATTTCTCCAACTCGATGTTCCTTTTTTCTGCTTGACCTGCTTTCGATCTGGATTGACATTCAACTCTTGCTCAATCACAGATCGAATTTCGGGCATATCTACTACACATCAAGCAAAAAAATATGCATATTTTCTTAAAAAAAATTATTATCTGATCTCGTTGTTTTGTGGAAAAGAGTGATCAGATCTGGACCGTCCGACTTGAATCTGCCATCCAATGGGACTTGAATTACTGCCTCGACTGGGGAACCTTGCTGCAGATGATCTTGGGCTCTCACATTGAGGGTGTCGATTTTCAGAGGTTCTTCAAGTTTATTTACCTTGGTGGGGAGAGCGTAAAACTTCCTCGCTATCTCAACGTCGCTCCTGGCATGGCCAACGCCTCCTTGAATTGGGAATTTGATGGCTTGGTGCCATGTCAACACAATCGCTCTCATGACATTCAAAGAAGGTCGACCTAATTTGATGTTGTATGCCGAGGGCCTATTCATAGTTAGGAACTAGGGCATTAAGAGTTGTCTGAGGTCCATTTTTCTCCCTTATTGAGATGGTCCCTTCAACTTTTGTCGAGTGGCCGATGAAACTAATGAGTGGTTTGGTGCACAGCTTCAGTTTAGATTGCTCCAAGCTTAATTCATCAAAGACATTTAAGAAGAGGACGTCAACTGAATTGCCAATATTGATCAGGACTCTCTTGATTCACACTCCATGATTTTCATAGAAATCACAACTGCATCATCCGCAGTTTGAGTTGGGTTCAAGTCTTTCTCTTCTTCCTCCGCGAAAGCCACCACTTCACACCTCACTTCTTCGACAGGGATTCGAGCGAGAACACTTCTCTACAAGCTGATCATTCTGGTTTGTTCCCTGGGCCGCCTGAAATAACTTGAGTAATTTTCGGCTCCAACGTCTGCTCCGTCTTTTGTTCAAACTCCTTTTCTTTTTTGCTTGCCTCTATCTTGATGAGTCAGGTACTGTCTGATGTAACCTTTTCGGATAAAGAGCTTTAATGTCTTTATTCAACTGCTGACATTGGTCAATGTTGTGCCCATGTTCTTCGTGGCAATCACAATATATTTTCTTGCCTCTCTTATCTGGATTCATCTTCAGTTCGACTGAGATAACCTTCCTTCTGGATTTGCATCAAGACGTGTAATCTTGGTGCATTGAGTGCTTTGAAGTGTTCAAACCTTCATATTGGACTGTGATGTCTCTCCTATTCTTCCCTTCAAGGGGCCTTATCTAACTTTCTTCTACTTTTTTGGAGTTTTAAGGTAGCGGGTAAAGCACCTTGGGAGTCCGAGATGACCTGCAAGACAGTCATTTGGGGGGTCTTGTTTGCGATAAAGCCCCTCCGATGGTCAAGTCAGAGTCCGAGGTATCGACGGTAGACAGAGGAAGTAAATACTAATAGGAATAATAAATGCTACATCATACTTGGCTTGGTGTGTGTGACCTCTTTTACATAGGTATATGAAGGGGCAATATGATAATGGTTGACAGGGAACAAGTCATACCCTGTCTTTGCACAGTCATGAGTGATTTTGGGCTGATGGGCCTTTTAGGCCTGCCAATCCTTGTATTATCACATAGTATATATAAAAAGGTGATTAGTGCTCTTAAACTAATCGGCAATTAAATTATACATGAATGGCACGTGCCTAGTAAACTAGTTTATGCACAAAGTCAATCCAGTATTATTATCAAAGATTAGAAGCAGATATTTCAACGGGTCAATCGGGCCGAATATTTTTATTAGCCCCATATGCCCAATTAGGAAAAGGGCCCAGCCCAATACTGATTAAGAATTGTTATAGGTCGGCCCAGGCGAGCTCCAAGCGGGTCGAAGTAAGTCGGGTCCAATCCGTGTTCTCAAACATTCAACATTCATCAAGTTTCGCGCTGGATCCGATCCGTCTCTCGATTTATAGCAACCTGGCTCCATTCTTCTCTCTTACGACACAGCGTCTACCCCTCCACCCTCTCCCCTCTCCACTCCCAACTTAAGAAGTATAGAGCCATCGAGGAAAAGAATTTAAAAGAAAAAAAGAAAAGAAAAAGAGAGAAGAAATTACCGCTCTCTTTCTGCCCCCCCTCTTTCTTCTTCAAGAACCCTAACCCAAATCTTCAGGGTTCTAGGGTTTTTTCCTGACCCAAGATGGTGAGTTAGGGTTTTTGCGGTTCTCTCGCTCACTCTTTCTTTCTCTTTTTGGCCACATTTTACTGATTTATGATCTTTCTTCATTTGATTGAAGTCGGACATTAGGAAGTGGTTTATGAAGAAGCACGACAAAGATAAAGACAATGGCGGCACTAATTCTAACTCTTCTCGGACACCGCCACCGGAGAGACCCTCGCCTCCCGCCGTCGAGAGACCTGTAAAGTTCTCAACTTTTTTCCTTTTGGTTTCCGTTTTGTTTCGAGAATTGGAAATTGATGGTGTCATTGAGAAATTAGGTTCAGGGAGGTCAAGAGAGAAGGAAGACAAGCAGGTTTTCTGCGGCATCAGCTTCTGGTTCCTCTAAAGAACAGCCCCGAAAGCTGTTAAAGTGGAAACTGAAACCGAGAAGACACCGGCGAAGAGGAAAGGGCCGCCAAAGGCTGCGGATGATGATGTCAAACCCTCACCGCCGAAAAAGATTCGCAAGGACGAAGATGATGATGACTTCGAGCCGCCCAGTGCAAAAAAGAAGGTGTTGAGGCCAGAGCATCCAGTAAATCGAAGAAATTTGTTGATATGGATGAGAGTGATGATGACAATGGTGAAGTCGAGAAGAAAGATTTGAAAACTCCTACTAAATCTGCTGGGAGAGGCAGAGGCGGGAGAGGATCTGGTGCTGCTGCTGCCCCGGCTGCAGGGGAAGGGGAAGGGGAGGAGGTGGGAGGGGTGGGTTTATGAATTTCGGAGAAAGGAAGGATCCTCCTCATAAAGGAGAAAAGGTAGCTAAATGAGTCAAATGCAATGTGGTGAAATGATTGAAAATTTAATTGTGCTTGTTCTGTTCTTGATTGCTTTTGCTTGTGATAATTCTTTAGGAAGTCCCAGTGGGTGCCCCTAATTGCTTGGCTGGTCTCACTTTTGTCATAAGTGGCACACTTGATAGGTACATTGTTAAACTTTGTTGTGAAAATTGGAATTTTCTTGTTGTTTTCATTATTTATGCCATTTATAGATCTTTGACGGTGTAGTTGCATCTTAGCTATTGAAATTTATTTATGTGCATAACTGTATTCACACTGCTTGATATGTTGTTGTGGTTGGCAATGCAATGCTTAGCTTGAGCTATGGTTAACATTTGCAGTTTGGAACGGGAGGAAGCGGAGGATTTGATTAAACAGCATGGTGGGCGGGTTACTGGATCTGTCAGCAAGAAAACGGTAGATTATTTTGTAAATTTTCTGTTGTTTTACTTGTCGCTTTAATGGTTCTGGTTCATGATTGTCATTGTCTGTTCATAGAATTTTCTGTTAGCTGATGAAGATGTGGGTGGAAGGAAATCTTCGAAAGCCAAGGAGCTAGGGTAAGTTCTAAGGATTTCTTCTGGTTTTCTCCCTATTATTGTATTTTATCAGTTTCTCCAAAGTTCTTTATTATGCATGCAGTACCATCTTTTTAACTGAGGATGGGTTTTTTGATATGATACGAAAATCAAACCCTGCAAAAACTCCAGTAAAAGAAGACCCTAAGAAGAAATCTGAGGAAAAAGCAGACAGATCACAGAAAAAGAGCAGTCCCATGAAAGTCGAAGCGAAGGGTATATCTTTAACTGGCTCAATGACTGACTATTGTGTGTTATTTTTTAAGCTTATTATTATTGTTACTATTATTACTATTACTATTACTATTACTATTATTATTATTATTATTATTTTTCAGTTAGGGGAAAGCTTGGTTTATATCATTTGGAGCATTTCCATCATATTCTTCCTCGCTTTAAATCATTCAAAATAACGTTATGTGTGACCAATTTGAAATCCCGGCTTGGCTTTTCATGAAAATGTTCCACTCATGCTATTCAGGAGAATTATCTGAACTTTTTGCTGGAGTAAGATGAGTTAGTTACTTATCATGGTTTTCATTGCCTTCAAAATATTGCGTGAAATCGAAAGATGATCATGTGGTGGTGTTGAATATGTGATGAAGGGGAAAAGGAGAGAAAAGAGGTGTACCTTTTAGATAGTGGAGCTCTGATGCTAAATGATGGAGAAGCAATCTAGGAAATGGATTCTACAGATGATGCATTGTTGTTTAACCAAGGACCTTCCAGTAGTCACTATGATACCTTTCAGTCATATCAGGGTTCTGGGATTTACTCCAAAGTTTGCACTAAATCAAAGAATTTATTATTTAATTGTTTCCATTCTGATAATGAAGATATTCTTAAAGGTCCATTTGTAATAAATTCTTCTTGACTCTCACTTAAGAAAACAAGAACACCCCAACACTATCTAAAAGTTTACCTTTGTATGATGACTCATAAAGACACCTAGATATTTGAAAGTAGTACAAGTGATTCCTAATTAATTAAAGGTCAATATAGGAAATTATGATAAGCACAATCTGAATGGGTGCCAATTTGTAGTTTGTAAGATTCTTTGAATATGAGTATTGCCAACTATCAAAAATTTTAATACAAAAACTGTGCTTATTGACTCTTCTTTCCAAAGGAAATCACTTCATATCAACATCTAACAAGTGCCATATTATCAATCTACTTAAAAGTATTATTAAATATGCCACTGTCTATATGGTTGCAGAAAATTTAATCCTGATTACTCCTCACTGTGATCCTCACTCGTCACTTTTTTAATCTCTGAGACTAAATCAGGATAATGCAGATACATTAGCAATTACGGCTGTTAATATAGCAAGCAGGATTCAGGTAGACTTCAGCTTTAATTCGGGTAGACTTCAGCTTTGAACCTGCTTCATCGAGTCATGACAGATGCTCTTTTACAATGAACATTTTGTATTGATGTTGAATTTGTGGATGTATGCAACCTTGTACCCATAGTTGGTCCTGGTGCTGTTACTAATTCCGAAAACATGAATCTTAAACATTAGATTTGTAATGCTAGTCACCGTCTAATCAATATACAACAATATAGATGGGATATTACTTGCATTGTTGGCTGGCAATCTAATGCTCATGATTCAACCCAGATGACACACTTTTGGTAGAATTATATTTTAGATAATTGAAATGCTATTCCCTATAGAAAATTTAATCTTCATCTTCTGGGCATCCATATTCTTGGAGAAATTTGTATGGTTTGCTCCTTGCCTGTGTGATCTTAAACTGCATAGCCAATAAGGTAATGTTTCCTACCTAGTCTACTTGGTCTTATGGCTTGTCTCCCCGCCATAGTTTCCTTGGCCAGTGATTTGGCACTAAAAGTCAAAAGGGTCAACGTCAAGATGACACCCAATTTGTAGAATTTTGTCAAGTTTTCCATGAAGCCTTCCCAAAATATGGGATTATGCTTCATAGCTGATCCCATGTAGGTGGCAGTGTGATTGACTATATCCATGCTTCCATAAATACACTATGTATACATGATAGTAACGTAGAATATTCAAATATACTACTTGCAAGTTATAGAGCAGCTGTTGATGCTTTTGTTGCTTACTGTTTTTCTCTGAATCACTTTATTGTGGACTAAGTCAGTAAGATATGTCTAAATACATTTGCGTATATTTGCCTGTAAGAAATATCTACCTGTCAACTTATTATGAAGAACAACTGTAGCATGGATCTTCATTTATTTTGGTCTTCATTTGTCTTATGCGATTTCTTGGTAAATTTGCTGCTTCAGATTATCAACCTGGGCCTACAAGTAGCCAAAAAACAGTAAGAAATGTACAGTCGAGTGCATCTCCTTTTAAACAAAAAGCACGATCTGGTGAAGGTAGTTCATTGACATGGACTGAAAAATACAAGCCGAAAGTTCCCGATGAGATAATTGGCAATCAAACTATTGTATGAATTTCTTCCTTACGGCCATTTCTCTTGTTCTGAATTTGGTTTCCTTTTAAGAATTTTCATTAGTATGTTGCCTATATAGGTTAAACAACTTCACGATTGGCTGGCACACTGGCATGAGCAATTTCTGCATAGTGGCGAAAGAGGAAAGAATGACAGTGGATCCAAAAAGCTGTGCTGCTAAGTGGAACTCCTGGGATTGGGAAAAGCACTTCTGCAAAGTTGATAAGCCAGATGCTAGGATTTCAGGCAATTGAGGTGCTTTTCTGATCTCTATATTGCTGTTTTGCAAGCATGTAATTTTTTTGTGATATTTTCTTTCTTGCCCCATTTAATTGTCAGTTTTTGTCTTTTTATCCAGGTTAATGCTAGTGACAGTCGTGGAAAGGCAGACAGTAAAATTCTTAAAGGAATTGGGGTAGTACTTCAAATTCTATCAAAGAACTTGTTAGCAATGAAGCCTTGAGTATTAACAAGGATTGGTACGTTAGCGAGATTAATTTCTGTATGCGGTTTGTTAATGTGTAATTGATTTATGTAGTTTATTACTTACAACTACAGGTCTAAGCATCCGAAAACTGTATTAATCATGGATGAGGTAGATGGAATGTCCGCTGGAGACCGGGGTGGAGTTGCCGATCTTATTTCTAGCATAAAAATTTCTAAAATTCCTATTATTTGCATCTGTAATGACCGCTATAGTCAGAAGCTTAAGAGTCTCGTTAACTACTGTTTGCTACTCACTTTCAGGAAGCCTACGAAGCAGCAGGTATACAATTTTGCATTTAATCTCTTTAAGGCAACCTAATTCCTTTTGGTTTTGAGCTCAAAATGCAGCTGGTTGTTCTTCAATATGTCTGTTATATCCAAGCTATTTAATCAAAGCATGTATTTTCCCAATTTAGTCATCTCAATCAAGTATGGGTTTAGATTTTGCTCTTTTAACTAAAAAAGCTACAGCAGTTTGGTCATTTCAAGCAATTTTGGGTTTAGATTTGGCTCTTCTAACCAAAAAAGCTACAACTTTGATCATTTCAATCAATTTTGGGTTTAGATTTTGCTTTTTTAACCAAAAGAGCTACAAGTTTCTTTTACTATGTTCGCATTTTTACTATTTTTAGTCTCATGCCTGGATTCTGATCATCCGTCTGTTACTCTTAAAATGCAATTACTTTTCTAGAGAACTGCTGGTTATTAGCCATTGAAATATCTGGTGATGTTTGCAATGTGATTAATTTATCTTTATCTGGTACATATTAAGCAAGTTCTTAAAAGTAGTATCACTTTTGCTGTATTGTTTTTATGAGAATATTTGCTGCATTTGGGTAATTAAGTTGGAGCGTGATTTGAAATGGCAGATGGCGAAGAGGCTGAAGCAAATTGCAACCGCTGAAGGTCTTCAAGTTGAAAATGATGTATGTACAATGCCAAATACAGTTATCTACCTTTTTTTTTTTCCCCTCTATTCTCACTCTGTTGCCATATGAAACATATACATCCCTGCATGGCGAATCTGTTTGTTATTTTTGTCTTTTACCACGTTATGAGCTTGTTTATAGTTTGGAGTTCAAACAAATATTAAACATTTACTCTTGTTTTTTCTTGTATCTCTTCTGACTTTGTTCCATTATATATCTTTATCTAAATGAAGAATCAGGAGATCACTTTTATATGCTTGCATTTGGCTATATTATTAACAGTTAAAGACTGATATTGTCCTCATTTTCTGTTGCTTTTTGACTTACAGAATGCACTTGAAGAACTTGCAGATAGAGTTAATGGAGATATGCGGATGGCAATAAATCAATTGCAATATATGAGCCTCTCACAGTCAGTAATTGGATATAACGATATAAGGGAACGCCTTCGCAACAGTGCAAAAGATGAAGATATTTCACCTTTTACAGCAGTTGACAAGTAATTTTTTCTGAGTTTACCTGAATTTTATCAATTTTATTTTCATGAAGTCATTCCTTATTACCATGGTTTCAAATATCGGGCTGATTTTGATATATGCAATATTGGTTTTGAGGTACCCGATATGATATTAACTCTATGGTATTGGCCGATATCAGGGCCGGTATTTCCAATTATTGACGATATTGATACTAAAAACCATTTGGTCGATACGATACTAAGATTTTAAACCATGCCTACTAGTTAATTTTTTAGCCAGAACGTTTTTTAGTTTTAAGTTACCATCCTTTGTGTTTTTTAATCTTTATTAATCCGTACTGCAGTTTCGGTAATGAGCAGGTTAAGATGATAAAGATTTGCTACTTCATCTTCTAGTTAGATTTTTCATTATTTAGAGGCTTGTAGATCATAGCTTATTCTCTTTGTTTGAATTGTCAGTTTTAATTGAAAGATAAATATGTTGGCTGCTATAAATAAAAGTCGAGAAATACATCACTGCTGAAACTTCACAAGAACCTTAATTAATTGCTTTTTATTTTTTGGGAACTTCATATAAACTGATGGATGATCGGTCCACCCTCTCCGAACATGATTACAGGTTTAAAATTTGTTAATTTGCTTGAGTTTCTTAATTTAAGTTACTCAAGCTTCAAATAGCTTTGGTTGAAAGCGACCTCCCTTGATTTAGATGTTAATTGGTGACTGTTTTTGGTACCTGAAGACCCAATAATATGATCCAACTGTTTACACATTTATCGGGTTTGTTTTCAAAATTGAACTCAAAAATCTTATCAAATTGGGTTTGGACGTGAGCCTTACTGAATCCTAAACCCGTCAACTTATACTGTGTATAAATCATTATTATAATCAACCTTTTGATGCAGCTTATTATGATACAATTTTAGGTAGATTAGCAAGTAAAATCCATCGAGATAACAATTGATAGAAATAAAAAGGAATACTGATATGAACATAAAGTATAAATTTTGCAAGTTTTTCATATAATAAAATTGAACAAACATTATGAAAATTATTTCAATTGGCAGTTGCACAAATCTATTAGGATTGATATCCAAACCATACCCGATGAGAAAGAAGGATTTCAATACCAGCCCGAGTTCCAATCCTACTTCCTCATAGGATTCAGGTTCAGATATTACATGGGCCCAATCCTGTTGATCTGGATTCTTCTTCTATTAGCTACCACTACTACCATAAATGACATTTGAATAAATTACTATTGACTTCTCTCATTGATCATCATCATCACTGATCCTCAAGGCAATTTGATTGATATGCAAGTAAAAGACTTTACCTTTCAGGTTGTTAAGTTTAAGCTCTATGCTATGTTTTCTTTATGACTTCATGGCAAGAGTTGGCTTTCCTTTGTGCTAATTTTCTGCAAGTGCCAGCAAACTATTCATGATATTTGGTTTATAGGATGTGCTGTTTGAACCTAGTGCAACGAGGTTATCCATACAATGGCATTGTCTTATTTAACAGCCACAAGGAGTATTTCATCTGCTATATCATTTGTCCCACAGATGATGAAATAGATGCAGAAAATTCATCGTGCATATCATTTTGTGCTAATATCCTCCAGTATAGAAAGTTCGTGCTATATAGTTTTTGTACCCCAGATGTTGTGCATATTGCTTTGTGCCAAAATATCCTCCACTACAGAAAGGTTGCCGCTATGATGTCTTATTTGGTCATACTGGTTTTAATGGTGTTTCTTATTTTTAATTTAGTTTATTTCAATTTATTTATTTATTTTTTTGGGGGTGAGGGCATGGTTCAAAGTCTCAGTCTCGGCCGCCAACTCGGCCGATACCGAGACGGATCTGTCTCGGCGACTCGGATCGGACTCGGACGATACGCGCAAAACGCTACACAGAACGCCAAAAAAATATGAAAAAATCATGACAATTATAAAAAAATGTAGACATCAAAATTCATGTATCACATATTCAAAACATATCACCTAGCACTCAAAACATAACGTGAAAGTATAAATACAAGCATCGTCGGTAGAAAGATATCAAAATACACGCATAATATAGTAAATTGCACAAAATAATTCATAAGTACCTGCTAATATAGTCATTTCCACATTGAATTACGAAGAGTCACAAAATCATCATTATCATCATCCCCGCGATAAGTATAGAAACCATGTATATAGTTTCCATACGGAGAATAATATGTTTGTGGGTGAGATCCTGTAGGCTGAGATGATTGGTCAGAGGATCCAGCATCAGAGTAATATGGCGGTAGGGGTTGTGTAATATCAGCTCCATGGTGATAATACCCAAAACCTCGATATTCAGTGCTGCTAGAATATTCACCAGTGCTAGAATAATCAGTGCTAAAATATTGGTCAGATGTCAAACCCAACCACTGTAAATGGCCTTCAAGACTATGATGACCATGTGAGTTATCATATCCACTCGAATAATCATCGCTAGAACTGAAATCGACTAATCGATCCAAATGCCTACGCTGTTGCGAAATCCCCATTCGGGCTCCATGATCTGTATCTTGTGTGACATAATATTCTGAATCCCATGTCATAGCACCACCCCGTTGGCATCCACCAATACCATAAGTCTCTTCATCATCACCGCCACCATCTCTATAACTGCCGTCATCATCACCATCACCATCATCATCATCACCGCCATTACCGCCGTCATCATCACCGCCATCACCATCGTCACTGCCATCACTGCCATTACCGTCACTTTCGTCACTACGACGAATACCTTCATCCAACCAACCTAAGTCATTTGGTGGTAACATCGGTTGTTCTTCCTCACGAATCCACTCATCCAAAATATCATCATTGAAAATATTGTTCAGATCAATTGGGTTGTAATAATCATCATTGTCATTTTTGCATGTCAAGTTTCTTACTCGCAACCGCATATTGTAATGCACAAATATTAGTTTATGCAACTTGTTCATTGCCAACCGGTTGCGCAATTTTGTATGAATCAGCGGCCATGTACTCCAATTTCTTTCATAACCCGATGAACATGTTTGGCTTAAAACTTTGATGACAATTTGCTGCAGATTGGGAGCTTCTTCGCCATAATTAATCCACCAATCAGCTGGAAGAGATTGTCTCACTGCTCTTCGAGCTAGTGAGATTCTAAATTCTTCAACTCCACCTACAAATAATTTTATCTGTGAGCATACACATCATAAGTGTTAATATTTGCATAATTATATCGATGAAATAAATAAATTATTATTACCTCATTAATAGCTCTTGCTTGTTTATTCAAATCCGGCTCCAATCTTTTAATGACTTCATTTAATCCATTTCTCACTTCTGAATGTGTAGAAAAGTTTTTTGAATATTAGAGTGCTGGATTTAAAATATGCTGCAATAATGTAAGCACATGATTAGTTATGATATGACAGTTTCAATTTCTAGTCAACAAATATGATTTCTAGGCAAATGAATTATCAGCAGCATGCAAGTGTCTATGCAATTGTCCCTCCCATCTTCTATCAATGATATCCCATTACTTCTTCCAGTTCTTATTTGATGCCTTTATAGTCAATTTTGCTCTATCCATAGCTTCATATATAATAGATAATGTAGATTTCTTGTCCTTATCCACTATCTTCAAGACTCTAACAAGAGGATCCATAATATTTTGGACCTCTCTTGCCTTAATTCCAAAAACGGTCAGTCAGAATGAGATTAGAACCTTATCTCGCACACTTCTTCTACTCCTTTCCTTGTTGAATTCACGTCATTCGGTAGTCGTACACATTCTTTTCAAATCTTGTTCATAGCCAATGAGGCTTTCAATAGAAATAAACTTGGTGACAAACCGTGTTATACCTGGTCTCAACAAATCTCTCTCTGGTAAATAGCTTCATTAAATTCATCACTTTGAGGCTATTATAAATGAATGATGTAATCATCTTAGCATCATCTAATGTCTCCTTGACTGATTTCATAGAGCCAATATCTTCAAGCATCAAATCAATACAATGTGCTGCACAAGGAAACCAAAACAAATATTTTCTCTTATCCATCAACATGTGGCCAGCTGCTTTGAAACTTGCCTCATTATCTGTTACAACCTGCATGATATTGTCTTCACCAACTTCATCAACAACTTATCCATTAGCGAGAATATATAATCAACAGTCTTCGAGATATTAGTAGTATCAATAGAAGTATGGTAGATCATGCTTCTATCACAATAAATCATGAAATTAATAATAGGCTTTCTATTCCGAGAACTCCAGCCATCACACATGATCGTGCAACCATACTGCGGCCATTTTATTTTTATTGAAGCAATATATACTTCAATTTCTTTCATTTTCTCCTCTAAATATAGATTGCCAATCTGGTACCCTGTAGGGCCTTTTACACCTGGGCCTGCCCCCGCAATAGTATTAATCATGGCTTGGTAGTAAGGACCACTATCAACTGCGTTGAATGGTATTGCATTGTAGTGAAAGAATTTCGTCATGGATTTTTCAATCTTTTTAATATTCTTAGTTGAGAACATGCTTTTGATTGATTTCTGTTTTGTTGGGAACATGTAAGGATCAATACCATGAGTTGGAATTCAGCTTCTCTCGTAGTCATACTCCGACGCAATCCACGGTTAATCCCTGATCCTGATGGCTGCGAACTACTGCCACCAATATTAACTTCTTCTACCGATCTCCAAGCCATTTCATGACTTTCTTTCATAGTTTGTTTTAGTTGTCTTCTTTCAACTCTTTCTAAAGCACCAACTTCTTCAATTTCATTATCAGAATCTTCTTCGGTCACATCATAAAAATCTTCCTAACTTAAAGATCTCATAAGTCTCTCTTTCTTGGATTTTATGGTCGCTCTTTCTTTGCTACCTTCAGAAAGATATCTCATTATTTGAGATACCTCTTTTGATACTCACAAGTATCCTTCCACCTGATCGGGTATATGTGCTATATGTTGCTTCAATCTAGTGATACCACCATGGACTTGTTTCCCACAATAATTACACTTCACAAGTTTTCTACTTCCACCAACAGGGGTACTATGTTCCCATCCAATATCGCGTTGCTTTGGAGCCATACTGAAATTTAAAAATTATCTGTTAAATTAAATTAAAATAAAATTAACTAAATTAAAACAACATTAAATTAAACTCAATTAAATTAAACTAATCTAATTTAAATTACATAAAACTCAAATAATTAAAACTAGAGAGGAACAGAAGGAGAGAGAAAAGGATTGAGGGATAGAGGAACAAAGGAGAGAAACAGAGGGGAGAAAGAAACAGAGGGAGGGAGAGAGGGACTGAGGGAGAGAAAAACTGAGGGAGATAGAGGAACAGAGTGGAGAGGGACTGAGGGGAGAGAGAGGAACAGAGACAGAGAGGGAGAGAGGGGATTGAGGGATAGAGAGAGGAACAGAGAGGGAGAGAGAGAGAGACGGAGACAGAGAGGGAGAGAAAGGGAGACACAAAGGGGGAGAGAGAGGGGACTGAGGGATAGAGAGAGGAACAGAGAGGAGAGGAACAGAGAGGGGGGAGAGAGGAGACGGAGACAGAGAGGGGGAGAGAGGGGACTGAGGGATAGAGAGAGGAACAGAGAGAGGGAGACACAGAGGTAAGAGAGGGACTGAGGGATAGAGAGAGGAACAGAGAGAGAAAGGGAGAGAGAGGGGGGAGAGAGGGACTGAGGGATAGAGAGGAACCAGAGGGGAGATAAAAAGGAACACAGAAAGAGGGAGAGGGAGAGAGAGACAGAGGGAGAGGGAGAGAGATCGACGGAGACAGAGTGGGGGAGAGAGACGGAGACAGAGATAGAGAGAGGGACAGAGAGGGCAACGGAGAGAGAGAGAGGGAGAGAGATCGACGGCGAAAGCTGAAAAACACCTAGAGGGGGGGTGAATAGGTGTAAATGCTAATCTAGAAATAAATGCAAAACTAAGTGCGCTAAATGCGGAAGCTTAAAACAATTTTGTAATCACACTTAGTACAATCAACAAGTGTAGCCGAATTCCCCGTGAAGGGCTCTGGACTAACTCCTCTTGATTCCCCTAGATATGGGTTGAGGTGCTATGTGAAGCTCTTGTTGATTAAGTACAAGTGAGGCACACACACAAGCATACAATAGATATGGCAATATGAATCAATGCTCAACACAAGCAAATATGATATGATGATATGAATGATGCTTTGCACAATTAAATGAGAGAGAGGGTTAGAGAGACAATGGATCAAACGCTAACAACAAGATATGTTTCGAGGTTCGAGCCCCTAGCTCTACATCCCCGCCTACACCACCGTGTAGGATTTCCAATCCACTATAGGAGTACCGAACTCCTCTCTCAACCTTACAAAGCCACCGAGGCTATACAACACAATCCACCTCTACCGAAGAGGGATAAGGCCCGTAGCCAATACAAACACAATCACCTCTACCAAAGAGGGATCCAAACCAATACCACTCCGATCAACCTCTACCAAAGAGGGATACACAAATAAAGGAGGGTTTACAACTTAGAGGCTTAACCTCAAACACTTCTCTTTTTCTCTCTTTTCCACAAAACAAAGATCCTAATAGATTAGGATAGGAGATAAGCTCAAGTGTGGAAACTAGGTGTTTGGAAAACAAGCAACAAAGAAAAACTACTTGGGAAAACTCTTGTAAATGATAGAAAATGAAAGCCAAGACAAATCTCCCAAAATACTCTTTTCTTTGATTTTTCCAAAAACCTAAAACAAATAAGATTGGAAGTTTAAAGCCCAAAAACACTTTTGAAAACTTGTTTTAAACTCAGGTAAACTGGGAATTTTTCTCTTGTAAAAACCTTGGCCAAAATCCCAAAGAATTGGGGTTTATATAGGCCCAACAGAAAACTAGCCGTTAGGCTGATGTGGCAGCCTGACAGGCTACCGGTCGACCGGCCGGGTCGACCGCCAACGGTCAGAAATGTGACCGTTGGGCAACCACGGTCGACCGCCCCGGTCGACCCAAACAAACAGAGAGCTTTGCTCTCAGACCCGGTCGACCCGTACGGTTGACCGAGTTTGTGTCTGCCAGACGTGCACAAGTCTGTGCACGTCGGTCGACCCATGGGGTCGACCGGCCCATGGTGCGGTCGACCGAACCGGCCTGTCAGCACAAACCTGGGTCAGAAAAACTGGGAAAAATATTTTATAAAAATCTTTTATCTTTTCTAAAAATCTCATAAAACTTGTTTTAACATTTTGTATTGAAACACAAACTTGTGATAAAAATTTCAAGACATATATCAACTTATCAATTCATTTTAGTGTCTTGTAAATTTTATCAAAACCAAAACCGGTATTTTTATCAAACTTGATTTTTCAATAGGAAATCTGATTTTCCTAAAACTTATAGAAATACAAAAACATGATATTTGAACATTATTAAGCATGATGCATGTGGACATAGGTCCAATATACATGAAACAAATATATCATAGTTTTTGTCTTTAATTCCAAAAATATGTTTTATACCAAAACATAAAACTACATGAATAGGTATGTCAAACTAAGTTTGTATAAGTCATGTAAGCATGTATGTATATAGAGCACATCTAATATACATAAAAAACAAAGTAAACTTGTTTTGATCAATCTATTCATGAAAACCAAATCCAAAACATAAATTTTGTGTGTGTTGTGCACTTGAGCATATCAACTATACTAAGCTTTACAAATGGATCTAAAACACACTATCTAAACTAGGATACCTAAGTCTTCTTGACGATCTTCATCTTCAAGTTGACTCGATCCACAAACACCGTGATCCATGAGCTAGGCAAGGTATGATCTTGATGCTTTGGCCCTGGAATCACTTGAGAAGCTTCCAAACACCTTGTTGAAGCTAAACACCAACTAATATCTTGGTTAATGATCTGAAACTTAAACAACACAAGATTATTAGTAAACATAACTACATGAGTTAATCATCATCAAAACTAGGGTGGAAGGCCTTTGGGCCAACAATCTCCCCCTTTTTGATGATGACAAAACTCATGGAGTTATATATGCATGGATTAAAGTTAAGCTTCAAAGAAGCTCCCCCTTAACTCATGCATAACAAATAAATAAATAAATATGCGATGAAAGCTCTTAAACATGAATGCATAAATATGCATAAACAATAAACATGTTCTAGATACCAATGCAATGTTCAAAAACAAAACATGCTCTAGATACCAATTAACATACATTAAACTATATTAAACTTAATATATGCAAAAACATAAGTATGCATATATAAAACAAAACCAAAATCTTTCTCCCCCTTTTTGTCAATCATCAACAAAGGGGTAAACATCAAAACAATAAATAAAATGAGGGGTAAAAATCTTTCTTCCCCTTTTTGTCAATTAAAACAATAAAAACAATGTTCTCCCCCTTTTTGTCTAAAACCAAAAACAAAGTCAATAAGGGGTGACTACAAACATGATATCAATTAAAAATATGTCAATGAAGCATCTTGATACCAATTAAAAGTAAACTTAGATCAATACAAATCTAAACTTTTGAATTTTTCTTTAATCAAAATTTTTAGATACCAAATTAAAACACAAGACATCTTGATATCAAAAGATAGTAATTTTTCTTTTTTTTTTAGTACATGATATCAATTGAAACCTTTTATTTTCTATCATAAAGTAAGGGAGTGGAAATACAAATACCAATTGAAAAATGAAAAAACGGATTTTTCTCCCCCTTTATGAAATACCAACAAAAACTATGCACACTTTTATTTTAGCAAGCCTACGCATAGTTAAAAAAAATCAATTGGAAAATAAGGTTTGAATTAAGAATACCAATTGAAAGCTAAATCAATTGAAATAATAGTTGAAGCTCAAGCTCTAGCATAAACAAGATTTGTGCAAATTTATATCTTGAGCACAATTAAAACATATATGTATAAAATTAGATACCAATAGAAATTGATACCATTGAAAGTGAAGCATACATACATAAACAAATATATGAGTATACCAAAAATGTCAAATTGATACCAATTGAAAGAGTTCAATGATACCAATTGAATCAACAATAATAATCAAGTGTATATCTCATATAATCTACCACCCAATCATGGTTCAAGTTTTAAATGATTTTCATTTTAAAGCATTCATGAACATGATCTCCCATCCAACCTCCCATGGATGGTAGGGGTTTTCAAAAATAGATTTGAAAAAGTAGTTTTGTTTGAAAATCACTACCAAATTGAAGAATACGAACTAGTCAAAATGAAAAACTTGTTAACTAGTGCGAAATCCTTCAAGCAAGGAATAAAACAAAATAGTTTTTCATGAAATAAGAAATCCACATGATAGTCAACATTCAAGTCAATGAAGCATAAATATGACTCATGAAAACAAGACATGAGTAAATAATAAATGTGAGTGTACAAATAAAATGTGAAGATCATAATCATGAAAAATATTCAATTAAGCTCAATTATTCCTCAAAACATGGAAATATGAAAAATCATCAAAACTTATTTAATCTTCAAGGTATATGTATGTCTTATACAAACTAAGGTATACATACATATCCAAACATGATCAGTCCACAAGGATATATGCATGAAGGCACGTAGCTCAAAAAGATGTATATGTATATGAATAGTTTGGACAAGGTAGACATATACATGAAGTTAAACAAATAAACACGAAATCAAGAAAAACTAAATTTTCACCAAAATAAATTTTCATTTCAAGGTATATGTATGAATTGTCAACACAATAAGTATACATACATATCCCTAAACACAATTGAGTCCATATATAGATTTGCATGAAAGGCAAATGACTCAAGGGGTATACATGTATATCATAAAGTTTGGCAATACAAACATATACATGAAGTGAAAAATCATAAAACAAATCCAAAAATATGAATACGAGTCTAAAATGCATGAATCATCAAAAATAGACTATACTAGCACATCTAATGGGTTCAAATAAGCGTTCAAGCTCATACATATATAGATTTATTTGTGGCCCACTATATGCACAAGTATATACCTAGTTTTAGTGAAAACTAACATCTAAACAAGTAATCTTAACATGAAGCATCAAAACACAATATAAAATCATCATGATAAAACTAAAACATGATTACTATGTAAATTCACATGTATTAGATTCATGATGTACATTATAGCTTAAACAAAAGTGAGAACACTAAATATGGTTCAAATAAGCATGTGTGTCTCAAATACTATACATGTATGTCAAGGATCTAATAAACATGGTATTTTCATACTAATCAACAAACATCAAAAACATGCTATGAGAGATAAACATGGAAAGCATGTAAACATAAGGAGTTAGAGATTCGATACCAAAAGCAATGAGGGCACCGCTCTAGTTCTCTAAACCAAGGTGGTCCTCCCACCAAATCTTCCCTTGAAAGTGATGCATCCAAATAATTTCCATGAAGCTCGGAACGCATCCACTCCAAGGTACGGCTACTCTCACGTCATGTGAGAGCCCACACCTACATTAAACAAAGGAGGGGTGGTCTTTGGTACCCATACTCTTTTGGGTCCATGGGGGTTAGTACCTTCTCTAACCCAAACAAAATTCTTTGCTAAATTGGAAACATGTATTCTATCATAACAAAATTTAGCAAGGTGGCCCTTACGTCCACAATGTGTACAAGTGTACACATGAGCATACATGGTGTGATGGTGTCCGTGAGGAGCATGTGTATGCTGTGGAGGGTGTGCATGCATAAAGGATGGAACTTGTTTCTTTCGAACCAAGGTTTCCAAACGTGAGTGGTTCATGGCACATTGGCTCATAGTGGAGCCCAAACAATCAACCTTCTTCTTAAGCATGGATATATCATTGTTAATTGAAGAAGAGGTGTGGCATGCAATAGGTGAAGTGTGTGATACTACCCTAGCATGGCAAACATGAGCATCAATCTTATTTTGCAAAACAACATTTTTCTTTAAACACACATCTAAATCATTTGAAATAGAAATAATTTTATTTTTCAAAGCAACATTCTCCTTTAAAACAAAATCAACTTTTGAAGACAAATTTTCATTTTTCTTCAAAAGAACATGACAATCATTTTTAGATTTTAAAAACTCATTTTCTTTAAGTGCAAGTTCCAATTGAGATCTCAATGAATCCCTTTCATTATAGACCTCAACCTTCTCTTGCAAAACACAATCAAGTCTAGAATGCAAACTTTTATTATCTTTTTCAATTTCTAGACTTTTCTTTTTCAACAAATTATATTTTTCAATTAATTTTTCACATACAATAGATAGTTCTTCATTCAAAGCATGGGGATCAACATAATCATTTGAAGAACTAGCACTATCATCACAATCTAAGTGGGGTTCCGAATGTACCTCAAGGGAGTCATTCCCTTGGATCATGAAGCATTGTGAGTCGGATTCTCCACTAGACTCCTCCGGTTGATTTGGCATTTGAAGCTTGGAGGTGGTGATTGTTGTCAACATGTTCCACACTGCAAATGCGGAATCAAAGTTAGAAGCAAGCAAAAGATATTCTTTAGGTAATGTGCTTCTAATGGCCTCTAGGGCTTGTGCATTGGCCCCTACATGATTGCGATCTCCAAGATAGCATTTCTTGGTGGCCGCAAGAAAGACATGCAAACCTAGGGTCTTTAGGTACATGGACATCCTATACTTCTAAACAACAATGTTGGAAGGGTCAAAACTAGGTGGGGTCATGAAGTCCATGGCAAACTATATGAGTGTGCAAACACGCAAATGCAAACAATAGATTAGCAATCAAATGGATCTCACTCCTAGGATGTTAAGCCTAATATCGGGAGCACTAGCTCTGATACAAATTGAAAAACACCTAGAGGGGGGTGAATAGGTGTAAATGCTAATCTAGAAATAAATGCAAAAATAAGTGCGCTAAATGCGGAAGCTTAAAACAATTTTGCAATCACACTTAGTACAATCAACAAGTGTAGCCGAATTCCCCGTGAAGGGCTCTGGACTAACTCCTCTTGATTCCCCTAGATATGGGTTGAGGTGCTATGTGAAGCTCTTGTTGATTAAGTACAAGTGAGGCACACAAACAAGCATACAATAGATATTGCAATATGAATCAATGCTCAACACAAGCAAATATGATATGATGATATGAATGATGCTTTGCACAATTAAATGAGAGAGAGGGTTAGAGAGACAATTGATCAAACGCTAACAACAAGATATGTTTCGAGGTTCGAGCCCCTAGCTCTACATCCCCGCCTACACCACCGTGTAGGATTTCCAATCCACTATAGGAGTACCGAACTCCTCTCTCAACCTTACAAAGCCACCGAGGCTATACAACCACAATTCACCTCTACCGAAGAGGGATAAGGCCTGTAACCAATACAAACACAATCACCTCTACCAAAGAGGGATCCAAACCAATACCACTCCGATCAACCTCTACCAAAGAGGGATACACAAATAAAAGAGGGTTTACAACTTAGAGGCTTAACCTCAAACACTTCTCTTTTTCTCTCTTTTCCACAAAACAAAGATCCTAATAGATTAGGATAGGAGATAAGCTCAAGTGTGAAAACTAGGTGTTTGGAAAACAAGCAACAAAGAAAAACTACTTGGGAAAACTCTTGTAAATGATAGAAAATGAAAGCCAAGACAAATCTCCCAAAATACTCTTTTTGATTTTTCCAAAAAACCTAAAACAAATAAGATTGGAAGTTTAAAGCCCAAAACACTTTTGAAAACTTGTTTTAAACTCAGGTAAACTTGGAATTTTTCTCTTGTAAAAACCTTGGCCAAAATCCCAAAGAATTGGGGTTTATATAGGCCCAACAGAAAACTAGCCGTTAGGCTGATGTGGCAGCCTGACAGGCTACCGGTCGACCGGCCGGGTCGACCGCCAACGGTCAGAAATGTGACCATTGGGCAACCACGGTCGACCGCCCCGGTCGACCCAAACAAACAGAGAGCTTTGCTCTCAGACCCGGTCGACCCGTACGGTTGACCGAGTTTGTGTCTGCCAGACGTGCACAAGTCTGTGCACGTCGGTCGACTCATGGGGTCGACCGGCCCATGGTGCGGTCGACCGTCCGGGTCGACCGACCGGCCTGTCAGCACAAACCTGGGTCAGAAAAACTGGGAAAAATATTTTATAAAAATCTTTTATCTTTTCTAAAAATCCCATAAAACTTGTTTTAACATTTTGTATTGAAACACAAACTTGTGATAAAAATTTCAAGACATATATCAACTTATCAATTCATTTTAGTGTCTTGTAAATTTTATCAAAAACCAAAACCGGTATTTTTATCAAACTTGATTTTTCAATAGGAAATCTGATTTTCCTAAACTTATAGAAATACAAAAACATGATATTTGAACATTATTAAGCATGATGCATGTGGACATAGGTCCAATATACATGAAATAAATATATCATAGTTTTTGTCTTAATTCCAAAAATATGTTTTATACCAAAACATAAAACTACATGAATAGGTATGTCAAACTAAGTTTGTATAAGTCATGTAAGCATGTATGTATATAGAGCACATCTAATATACATAAAAAACAAAGTAAACTTGTTTTGATCAATCTATTCATGAAAACCAAATCCAAAACATAAATTTTGTGTGTGTTGTGCACTTGAGCATATCAACTATACTAAGCTTTACAAATGGATCTAAAACACACTATCTAAACTAGGATACCTAAGTCTTCTTGACGATCTTCATCTTCAAGTTGACTCGATCCACAAACACCGTGATCCATGAGCTAGGCAAGGTATGATCTTGATGCTTTGGCCCTGGAATCACTTGAGAAGCTTCCAAACACCTTGTTGAAGCTAAACACCAACTAATATCTTGGTTAATGATCTGAAACTTAAACAACACAAGATTATTAGTAAACATAACTACATGAGTTAATCATCATCAAAACTAGGGTGGAAGGCCTTTGGGCCAACAAAAGCGACGCAGAGGAAGAGAGAGGGAGAGAGATCGATGGAGAAAGGGAGAGAGATCGACGGAGAGAGACGCAGATGGAGAGAGGGAGAGAGATCGACGGAGAGAGAGGGAGAGAGAGAGGTACCTGCGAGGGGGAGTGGTCGACGGCGACAACGATGGGGGCGTGAGTTTTTTTCCTTTCTGATTCAGAAACACAGAGAAGAGAGAGATCGAGAGAGAGATACTCTCTCCCTTTATGTTCGCGGATTCACGGGTGCCGAGTCGACCCGGGTCGGGTCGACTCGGAGTCGACTCGGTCAACTCGGCACCCGCCCTTCGACTCGGGCGTCCGAGTCGTATCGTTGGTCGCCGAGTCGTATCCGGATACGACTCGGCCGAGTCCTCTATCACTGGTGGGGGTTATGACAGGCTCCTTTACGCTTCCTTTTTCTTCTTTACAGGCTCCTTTACTGTCTCTCTTCTTATTAGTGTCCCAAGTCGATTTTGATGATCAAGGAATGAGATAAAGAAGGGTTGGGTTAGGGGTTTACTTTTGATAAAAGGGATAATAGAGTTTGTACATCAGGGCTATACCAGATACAATTGTATTTGAAGTTTTGTAGCTTTTATTTAATTTAAATGTCAGAACTCTGAAGTCTTTTTAATTTCATAAATCATGACATTTGCACGTGGCACAGTTCTATGCTCATAGTTCATGCACTTAATTTTATTTTTTAATTTCCATATTCTAATTGCCAATCATTGCAACACTACCACTTGATTCATGCACTTGAACACAAAGGCTATGTGAGTTAATTTTCTAATTAATTCTTACTCTATTACATGATTTTTTTGGTTGTGTATTGTATTGTATGTGAATGCATTCACATACAGATTATATAGTATTTCAATTAGATAGATGACAACATAGATTGTTATAACAACCTTTATCTTCAAACATATACACACATGCATACATACTTGGCTACTTTTGAAAGATTTGAGCATGAATCCTTCTCACTCAAATTCAATGCTACGACATTCAAATATAAGATTCACTCTGTTAAAGTTGTTCTACATTATTTGAGGTAATTTAAAATAAAAAATCAAGTGTTCTGTAGTTTTCTTGTTCATGCATCAAGTGGGCACAAAATGGACGGCCAAAAATAGCATATTACTTAGATTTATGATTTTAGATATACAAATTCTCGATTCCGACCATTTGATCATGATCTGAACATTTAAAAACCCTCACACACCCAATTTTGTTAGGTTTTAAATATTCTACACTGTTAAACTAACCAACTCACTATTTCAGCCGTTCATTTTGCGCCTACTTGATGAATAAGCAAAAAGTATTCAAAACACTTAATTTTTTATTTTGAGTTATTTTAAATAATGTAGATCAACTTCAATATAGTGGATCTTCTATTTGAACGTCATAGCATTGAATTTGAGTGGGAATGATTCATGCTCAAATTCTTCCGTAAGTAGCCAAGCTATCTCTCTCTCTCTCTATATATATATATATATATATATATATATATATATATATATATATATATATATATATATATATATAAGGATTTGAGCATGAATCATTGCCACTCAAATTATGCTATGTCATTCGAATACAATATGCACTCTGTTGAAGTTGATCTACATTATTTAAAGTAATTAAAAAAAAAAAATCAAGTGTTTTGTAGTTTTCTTAATGGACGACCGAAAGTAGCATATTACTTAGATCTATGACTTTAGACATACAAATTTTCAAACTGACCATTTGATCTTGATCTAAACATTTAAAAACCCTCACACAAACTTTTGTTAGGTTTCAATTATTCTACATTGTTAAACTAACCAACTTACTGAATCAACCGTTCATTTTGAGCTTACTTGATGAATAAGCAAAAAGTATTCTAGACACTTAGATTTTTTGTTTTTAAGCATCTTAACAGCGTAGATTAACTCCATTGGAGTGGATTTTAATTTTGAATGACCTAACATTGAATTTGAATGAGAAGAATTCATCTCCATATCCTTGGCAGAGGACCCAAATCTTTCTCTTTATACATATTTGACTAGGATCCTTCTGATAGGATTTGAACATAGATTCTATCATGTGAAAAATATATAGTATGCATCTAAAATTAAAAATCCAAATCATCCAACATGATCTAAATCATTTCAAGTGCGTAAAAACTAAAAATCAAATTGTTTTGTGATTTCTTTCTTGCACATCAAGTTGCCTAAAAATGGACGGGTAAAAGTACATAGTTTTGTTGGTCTATGGTTTGGAAAATACAAATTGAAAAATCAACATTTGAATCATGATATAAACACTTTAAAATCCTTAGAAAATATTTTTTGTGTTTGAAACATTCTAAAACATAAAACTTAATAACTCACTATTTTTGATCGTCCATTTTGTGACCACTTGATGGATGAGTGAGAAAACTTAAAATGGTCTAAATTTTGGTTTCCAGACACTCCAAACAATGTAAATCAATTTCAAAGGGATGGATTTTTAAATGGATGCCCAATCACTTAGTTCCAATCGGTAGGATTTGGTGTTAAATCCTCCTAAAAGGACCATAACCACTTAATTCCAATAGTTTTATCGCATATGTCTATGTTATAAATTATAATTTGTCTTCTATTTTTTTGAAGAGCATTAGGAGATCAATTCTCTTGGAACTCTTGCCTTATTCAGTTGAATACTAAATTTGAAACTTTATAAGGAAAAATATAAACTGTTCGTTGTACATTAAACATTTATGCCCTTGAAAAAGTTGATAACTTTCATGATAATTGCTAGGTGGCACGGTTCGAAGACTCGGCCGAGTCATATCTGTCTCGGCACCCGCCGAGACGAATCCGAGACTCAATTCGAAGGATCTACTCAGAAATGACTGAATCGGTCTTGATTCGGAGTTGACTCGGTCAAATCGGCCGAGTCACGATGCGACTCGGACTGACTCGGCCGATTCGGCCGAGTCAAGGCCGAACTTACCTGGGATTTAGGGCTCCCCCGTCTTCGTCGCCTGCCCGCTTGTCGCCGCCGCCTGCGTCGCCGCCACCTGCTCTGCTCGATCTCTCCCCCGTTTTCGCCGCTTACTCCTGCCCGCCGCGAGAGGGGGGAGAGACAGAGAGAGGAGAGGGGAGACGAGGGAGAGGGCGAGGGCGAGGGAGAGAGAGCCAGAGGGGGGAGAGAGTAGATAGCAGTGTTCAAAGGATCGGCCGAGTCGGATACGACTCGGCCGAGTCGTATCCGACTCGGCCGCCCCCGGGATGACTCGGAGGCCCGAGTCACGCGTGGATCGCCGAGTCGACCCGGATCGGGTCCGACTCGGACCCGACTCGGGCGACTCGGCCGAGTTGTTATAGACTCGACCGAGTCGCCCGAGTCGGGTCCGAGTCGGACCCGATCCGGGTCGACTCGGCGACCCGTGACTTGCGTCGCCTTTAAATCCGCTCGGGGAGAGAGAGAGAGATCAGATCTGATCTCTCTCTCTCTCTCGCGCTCGCCGTCTCCCCCGCGACGACCTCCAGCCCTCGCCGTCCGTAGCCGTCGCCGTCGCCGTCGCCGTCGCAGGTACTCCTCCCCTCTCTCCCTCTCAGTCTCTCTCTCTCCCTCCCTCTGTGCCTCTCTCTCCCTCTCTTTCTCTGTCTCTCTCCCCCGCAGGCCGCAGCGGCGCGCTCTCTCTCTCTCTGGCCTGCAGCGGCGCGCGCTGCGCTCTCTCTCTCTCTCTCTCTCTGTCGCACTTCTCTCTCTCTCTCTCTGTCGCACTCTCTCTCTCTCTCACTCTGTATCTCTCTCTCTCTCTCTGTCGCACTCTCTCTCACTCTGTATCTCTCTCTCTCTCTGTCGCACACTCTCTCTCTCTCTCACTCTGTATCTCTCTCTCTCTCTCTGTCGCACTCTCTCTCACTCTGTATCTCTCTCTCTCTCTCTGTCGCACTCTCTCTCTCTCTCTCACTCTGTATCTCTCTCTCTCTCTGTCGCACTCTCTCTCTCTCTGTATCTCTCTCTCTCTCACTCTGTATCTCTCTCTGTATCTCTCTCTCTCTCTGTCGCACTCTCTCTCTCTCTCTGTATCTCTCTCTCTCTCACTCTGTATCTCTCTCTCTCGCTCTGTCGCACTCTCTCTCTCTCTCTTATCACTCTGTATCTCTCTCTCTCTCTGTCGCACTCTCTCTCTCTCTCTCTGTATCTCTCCCTCTCCCTGTCAGTCTCTCTCTGTCTCTCCCTCTGTCTCTCTCTCTCTCTCCTCCACTGTGTTCCTCTCTCTCTCCTCTGTCTCCGTCTCTCTCCCACTCTGTTCCTCTCTCTCTCTAATTAATTTGCATTTAATGTCATTTAATTTAGGTTAGTTTAGGTAAAGTTAATTTAACTTAATTTAGGTTAATTAATCTAATAAAGTTTTGTAATTAAGTTAGGTAATTTAATAATTTTATTGAAGTTAGGTAATTAAGTTATTGTAGGTTAATCTAGTATAAATTAGTTTAGCTTAATTTAATATAGTTTCATTTAATTGAATTTAATTTAATTTAAATTAGTTTAGTTAACTTAATTTAGGTTTATTTAATTTAATAAAGTTTTGTAATTAAATTAGGTAATTTAATTATTTTATTAAAGTTAGGTAATTAAGTTAGTGTTGCTTAATCTAGTATAAACTAGTTTAGTTTAATTTATTGTAGTTTCATTTAATTGAGTTTAATTTAATGTTTTTTAATTTAGTTAATTTTAGTTTTAATTTAATTTAACAGATAATTTTTTTTAAATTTCAGTATGGCTCCAAAGCAACGCGATATTGGATGGGAACATGGTACCCCTGTTGGTGGAAGTAGAAAACTTGTGAAGTGCAATTATTGTGGGAAACAAGTCCATGGTGGTATCACTAGATTGAAGCAGCATATAGCACATGTACCCGGTCAGGTGGAAGGATGCTTGCGAGTATCAAAAGAGATATCTCAAATAATGAGACGACATCTTTCTGAAGGTAGTAAAGAAAGAGCGGCCATTAAATCTAAAAAAGACCGACTTATGAGATCTTTAAGTGAGGAAGATTTCTATGAGGTGACCGAAGAAGATTCTGATAATGAAATTGAAGAAGTTGGTGGTTTAGAAGGAGTTGAAAGAAGACAACTGAAACAAGCCATGAAAGAAAGTCGTGAAATGGCTTGGAGATCGGCAGAAGGAGTTGATATTGGTGGCAGTAGTTCACAGCCTTCAGGATCAGGGAGTAACCGTGGATTGCGTCGGAGTATGACTATGAGAGAAGCTGAAATTCCAGCTCGTGGTATTGATCCTTACATGTTCCCAACAAAACAGAAATCAATCAAAAGCATGTTCTCAACTGAGAATATGAAAAAAGTTGGGAAATCCGTGGCGAAGTTCTTTCACTACAATGCAATACCATTCAATGCAGCTGATAGTGGTCCTTACTACCAAGCCATGATTAATACTATTGCGGAGGCAGGTCCAGGTGTAAAAGGCCCTACAGGGTACCAGATTGGCAATCTCTATTTAGAGGAGGAAGTGAAAGAAATTGGAGTATATATTGCTTCAATAAAAACAAAATGGCCGCAGTATGGTTGCACGATCATGTGTGATGGATGGAGTTCACATAATAGAAAGCCTATTGTTAATTTCATGATTTATTGTGATAGAAGCATGATCTACCATACTTCTGTTGATACCACTAATATCTCGAAGACTGCTGAGTATATATTCTCGCTAATGGATAAAGTTGTTGATGAAGTTGGCGAAGAAAATATCGTGCAGGTTGTCACAGATAATGAGGCAAGTTTCAAAGCAGCTGGTCACATGTTGATGGAGAAGAGAAAACATTTGTTTTGGTCTCCCTGTGCAGCACATTGCATTGATTTGATGCTTGAAGATATTGGCTCTTTGAAATCAGTCAAGGAGACATTGGATGATGCTAAGGTGATCACATCATTCATTTACAATAGCCTCAAAGTGGTGAATTTAATGAAGCTATACACCAAAGATAGAGATTTGTTGAGACCAGGTATAACACGGTTTGCCACCGAGTTTATTTCTATTGAAAGCCTTATTCGCTATGAGCAAGATTTGAAAAGAATGTGCACGACTACAGAATGGCGTGAATTCAACAAGGAAAGGAGTAGAAGAAGTGTGCGAGATAAGGTTGCTAATCTCATTCTGACTGACCGGTTTTGGAAGAAGGCAAGAGAGGTCCAAAACATTATGGATCCTCTTGTTAGAGTCTTGAAGATAGTGGATCAGGACAAGAAACCTACACTATCTATATATATATGAAGCTATGGATAGAGCAAAATTGGCTATAAAGGCCTCAAATAAGAACTGGAAGAAGTACTGGGACATCATTGATAGAAGATGGGAGGGACAATTGCATAGACACTTGCATGCTGCTGGTAATTCATTTGCCTAGAAATCATATTTGTTGACTAGAAATTGAAACTGTCATATCATAACAATCGTTTGCTTACATTATTGCAGCATATTTTTTAAATCCAGCACTCCAATATTCAAAAAACTTTTCTACACATCCAGAAGTGAGATATGGATTAAAGGAGGTCATTAAAAGATTGGAGCCAGATTTGACTAAACAAGCAAGAGCTATTAATGAGGTAATAATAATTTATTTATTTCATCGATATAATGTTATGCAAATATTAACACTTGTGATGTGTATTCTCACAGATAAAATTATTTGTGGATGGAGTTGGAGAATTTGGAAGCTCACTAACTAGAAGAGCAGTGCAACAATCTCTTCCAGCTGATTGGTGGATTAATTATGGCGAAGAAGCTCCCAATCTGCAGAAAATTGCCATCAAAGTCTTAAGCCAAACATGTTCTTCATCGGGTTGTGAAAGAAATTGGAGCACGTGGTCGCTAATTCATACAAAACTGCGCAACCGGTTGGCAATGAAAAAGTTGCATAAACTAGTATATGTGCATTACAATATGCGGTTGCGAGTAAGAAACTTGACATGCAAAAGCGACACTGATGATTATTACAACCCAATTGATCTGAACAATATTTTCAATGATGATGATATTTTGGATGAGTGGATTCGTGAGGGAGAACAGCCGATGTTACCACCAGATGACTTAGGTTGGTTAGATGAAGGTATTCGTCATACTGACGAAAGTGGCGGTGATGATGGTGATGGCGGTGATGATGACAGCGGTGATGGTGGTGGCGATGATGGTGGTGAGGGTGATGGTGGTGAGGGTGATGGCGGCAGTGATGGTGGTGATGGTGGTAATGTTGAAGATACTCATGGTGTTGGTGGAAGCCAACGAGATGATGCTTTAACATGGGATTCACAATATTATGCCACACAAGATACAGATCATGGAGGCCGGGCGGGGATTTCACAGCAGCGTAGGCATTTGGATCGGTTGGTCGAATTCAGTTCTAGCGATGATTATTCGAGTGGACATGATTACTACTCACATGGTCATCATAGTCTTGAAGGCCATTTACAGGGGTTGGGTTTGACATCTGGCCAATATTCTGGCACTGATTATTCTAGCACTGGTGATTACTCTACTAGCAGCACTGAATATCGAGGTTTTGGGTATTATCACCATGGAGCTGATATTGCACAGCCCCTAACGCCATATTACTCTGATAGTGGATCCTCTGGCCAATCATCTCAGCCTACAGGATCTCACCCACAAACATATCATTATCCTTATGGAAACTATATGCCTGGTTTCTATACTTATCGCGGGCCAGATGATAATGATGATTGGAGCCTCCTCGTAATTCAATGTGGAAATGACTATATTAGCAGGTACTTATGAATTATTTTGTGCAATTTACTATATTATGCATGTATTTTGATATTTTTCTACCGACGACGCTTGTATTTATGCTTTCACGTTATGTTTTGAGTGTTAGGTGATATGTTTTGAATATGTGATGCATGAATTTGGATGTTTACATTTTTTTATGATTTGTTATGATTTTTTCATAATTTTTTTGGCGCTCTATGTAGCGTTTTTTGCGTATCGCCCGAGTCCGATCCGAGTCGCCGAGACCGATCCGTCTCGGTGCCGGCCGAGTCGGCGGCCGAGACCGAGACTTTGAACCATGGTAGATAGAGAAGGGAGAGGGAGAGAGACGAGAGAGATATATATATATATATAGAGCCAGAGGGAGGGAGAGATCGGGTCTCTCTCTCTCCCCTCTTTATCCCTTTCTTTTTTTTGTTTTTTTTAATTTTTGGGTTTTTATATTTACCCCATCAAATCTTTTATATTTCTGAATTTACTCCCAAATCATCATATTTCCTCAATTACCCCCTCAAAACAAATTTGTTTTGGACATGTGATACATGAATTTTGATGTCTACATTTTTTTAACGATTTGTCATAATTTTTTCATAATTTTTTGAGCTTTCTATGTAGCGTTTTACGTGTATCGTCCGACTCCGATTCGAGTCGCCGAGACCGATCTGTCTCGGTGCCGGCCAAGTCAGCGGCTGAGACTGCGACTTTGAACCATGCTTGGCGGGAAATATGCATATGGTGTTTGTTCAGTAAAACGGTTGACCACCATGAGGGGGATATTGGGCAGTTTAGGCCGAGGCCATGTTTCTGCAAATTATGAGTGGCCCTCGTGAGAGGTCTATAAAGTTATCTTGAAAGGAGGTGTAACAATGTGGCTCCTTTACCATGTAGTTAGTAGAGAAGCTAGTTGAAGGTTGGTAATAGGTTAGTAGCTTCTCATACGCGACACTCATGTGATTAATGATTCTCAGATATTTGGATATGCATAAACTATGATATGCGAGTGCTATATATTACGTGCAATGTCAACAGTGCATACATTTATACTTTGAATTTAATTTGATAGAACTGGAATATTCTTCTTTATTAGTCCTCAAGTGAGAAAATTTTGATGTGTTTGAGGGCTACTGAATTTTGGATGTCATTGCCATGGTTGAGTAGAAGGTGAATGCGTCTTTGTTCTGTCATAAATAACAAGTGACCCTGGATGGGATTTTGGATGTCTACTAAAGCTGAGCGGATTACCACTAGTTGGTTTCTCATAATCTACATTGAGGATTATCCCGCAGAGCTTTTGAGTATCTTGATTGAAGTTTTGTTTCTCCTGACTGCTGTCCTAATCTTCATTGATTGTATATTTCTTCTACAGGTAATTTATATTACCTTGATATAATCAGTGCTATTTTATGCTTATGTTTTCTTTTTCCTGAATATCTTTTTTATTTCGCTAAGAAGATTTTTAAAAATGAAAACCTTAATTTTTCTATATATTATATAAACATAAATATGCTGTGAATTAATTACCTGTAGACTTGATACGAACATATGGATGTGTAAAGTAGGTGTTCATTTGCCAATTACCTGGAGGATTCTTCTGAGTGAAAGAAGAAAAAAGAGAAGATAAGAGGAAAAGGAAAAAAATGTCCACTAACGTTTGCAAATTGTCACATCTATTGTTATTATTTTCGTGCTATCATTTCAAGTTTTCTTGTGGTGATATCTGTTCCTCCTCAAATGCAAGTCGTAATCCTAATATTACAGAATATACACGTGATAAAGTTATATTCCATTTTATAGGTTGTTTGGTTTCAATAGTGGGAAATTGCGAACGGATGAGAGGATCGATTTGAGCATGAGTGATCCCGACCTGGTTCCTCTTATTATTCAGGTTTGTGATATTTTTGTAAATAAAGTCTGACCAGATGCTCCATAACATTGCTAAGCATTTCAACAGTAAAGCTATATTAGAACGAGATATGATATTCTCTTATTTGGATTTAAAATCTTTGCAATCCAGATTGTAGCTTTCTGATATCTTTGTTTATGTGATACATAATGAGTGCTTCTTTAGTCTTTTTCAGTTGGCCTACTGTATCATATATCATCAAATCTTAACGTGTTATAAACAATTCAAAACCGCACAAATCTTTTTAATTAGGAAAGTTGAATTCCCCATGGATTTCATCCTTTTTTACTTTCTGTCACATATTGTTTAAATTGTTTGCTGCTTGCTTCGTTGATTATAATTAGGTCTACCTATAACAAAAGAAAGGACAGGGATCAACATAAACGGCCATGAAACTTTTAATTGGACCCGTTAATCAGTCTTTTTAAGAAGTCCTTCCCCTTGTTTTAGATATCGGCCAAGTCGGCTGAGATATCGTCTGATATCTCTTTGTTTGCCTGTTGCCGATACGATATAGGGAAATCGTTCGTCATATTGTTTGCACTTAAAAATGATCGATATTTGAAATATCGGCCGATAAATCGCCCGATATTAGCCGATATATCACTCGGTATGAAATAATTTATTTATTGCACGACTGCGTGCAAATGGACATTATTTTTTACTGTCTTTGCATGCATATTAGATCATTTTTATTAGGTAGATGATATCTATGACATTAAACTAACTTTTAATTATCAATATTTCATAATATATAGTGTCTGATATGAACGCCCGATATACGCGCGTATCCCCAATATCTCCCCCGATATTCGATATCCGATATGAAAAAATCCCATCCGATACGATCCCGATATCCGATATTTAGAACCTTGGTCCTTCCACAAGCACCTAACTGATCCACCTAACCCCCTAGTGCCCTGCTTTGCCTTTCCAACCAAGCATGTCCCTTCTCTCTTGTTGATTCACCTTTATTACCATTAAACATGAGATAAAAAGAGATGCATGTCATAAAGAAGGGATGACGTTTTGATTCATTGTCAACTCCTACATATTAAAATTCTAAATAATATCCTTCTCTTTTCCATTTGTTAGTCTGGGGACGTTCATTAGTAGCATCACCAATGGAGTTTTGATTGTCGATTCACCTTTATTACCATTAATCATGAGATAAAAAGAGATGCATGTTATAAAGAAGGGATGACGTTTTGCTTCTTTGTCAACTCCTACATATTAAAATTTTAAATAATATCTCTTTCTCCTTTCCATTTGTTAGACTGGGGACGTTCATTAGTAGCATCACCTCTGGATGTCCCTTCTCCCAACTCACACTTGAATAATTTAATGCTTCCAGTGACAATTTACCCAACTTCTTCTCAAGTTGACAATTCACTTTGATAGTCCTCTACCGTGCTCCTGTCTTCCTGCAACTCCTTGATACCAGCCTACCTTTGTATGTTTTGTTTCTTTTCTAGTGCTCCCAAATCCCAATTCTTGTCTTCTTTCCAACGTTCTTGTTAATCATATACCTTTACTATATTTTTCTTCTCATCTTTTATCTTTATTAATCTTCTTTCCATATTTCTCTTGTTCTTTTGCTTTGTTTCTACATTTTTTTCCGACTTCTTCCTAGTCATAATTTATCATTGATCACATTAAATATTGGTTTTATGTCAAGTGGTTTATGCTATTAGGACTATAACTTGTTTAGTTACATGAATTTCAGTTAGGATAACTCCGACTGCTTAATAGGTCAGCCATCCAACTGATATCATTTCTGTTACCTGGTTTTGAAATGTTGCTCTGGATGTTAAAAATCTATGCTCAAAGGATTTAAAGCTCAGTATATTCGCTGTTTCTTGTCGCCTTTTTTGGTGTTGGTATAAAAGAAGTTTTGGTGCTTTTGGCAGTTTCTGATTGGAATTATCTGGGTGTTGGTATCAGTGTCTTTAAAAATTAAAATTATTTTAAAATTACAAACAGTAGCAAAATAGAATTGGCAATGGTTGGTTCTTTACAATAATTTATGAACATTAGATTAAGCTCAACCAATACTTTTCTAATCTAGTAGCTGATGCTGCAATATCTAAATAGATATGATATTTTAATTATTAATCTAAGATGAATGATTACAGAAGTTAAAATCTTAAGAGAATTAATTTTAAAGTTGCTTCTTATTAAATAATAATGATACGAAAGGAGTTAAGGTGTGTAATAGATTTGATCCATTTTAATAGCTAAGTTGGAATCCAAGTTATGAGTTAAAACCAATATGATAAAATATTTATTATGATAGAAGTAATGGCTTAGATCAGGTATAAGAGATTTACCAACCAACCACCTTATCAATTTTGTTATAAGTTCTTTTCTAATCGATTAGATTCTTAGAATGAATCTATACAAGAATTATTTTCAAAATTTGAAAGTTGGGTCTGTTGATTTTGAACATTTTTTTTTTTAACTGTAAATGATAGTTCTTTCAACTGAAACATGTAATAAATGCTTAATCAGAAGCTTTCTTTTTGTCGATATTCTTTTTTTATTTTTCTTCAATAAAGCACCATCAAATCAACTTTTGGTACTTCAAATCCATATCTCTTGTGTTAGTCGTTATTAATGAATATCGATGGCATGGTTTTCGGTGGACAGATGTGTCTTGCTTTTCAAATCTGATATGATCCCATTGATGTGTGTCTGTATTGGCTTGGTTTCCAAACCTTGGGATGCACCATTATGTGTTCACTGTGCATGTTTATGGCTACATATGTAATAGCACTCATTTAAAATAAATAAAATTAGGAAAGACAAAATAAGCAGAAATTCAGATAAATATAAATAGTTTAGAAAATCTTAAATGGCCCTACACTGCAATAGCAATTTACAATTATTAATGATTGCGTATGGTCTATGGTTAATGGGAGGTGATATAGGTTGACTATGTTGCATGGACATTGCAACATTAAAATGGACATGACACGCAGATACATGGCAAATTTTAAAAAATATACACGACACGCGTGTCCGACACGTTTCGGATACGATACAACTCCATGATAGGAGCGTCCGTGCCACGTAGGATATAACCTTACTAGTTAATTGCAAGGAAAAGACAAAAATGCACATCTGTGAAACAAGGAAACTAACTAACATAGTAAGTTAAAAAATATTTAGTGTCTTGCAAACATCCATGACGATGACCCAATAAGTCAAACATGATAACATTTCCAAATGTCGATAGTCAAATATCAAATGAAATATCGCCACGAATAAGTACATTTGACAAGTAACGAAAATGAGTTAATAAAGGACACACAAGGGCCACAATAATAAGTTAAATAGTTTGGTTCCATTCTCAAAAGCCATCAGAAGTCCATCCTTATAATCTATGTTGCATGGACACACACATGCTCATGCAGGTGCGACACAACACAATAACACACATCAAATTCTAAATGAACACACAAAACAACAATGAGATATCCAGTAGTGTTGTGTCCCACATAACATGGCTTCAGAAGCGGTCATGTGCTTCCTAGCTTATATACATATCCACAGTATATGCAACCATCTAACCAAATATGGGGCCACATATTTTCTTCATCCCACAAGTACTTCAGTTTTTTGCATCCAATATTAAGCTCGCTTTGTAATTTGTCTAGAAAGTTCTTGTTATTCTACAATTAACTGTAGTGTTTTATTTTTTCATTTTTCTTTTTTCTAATTCCAGGAAAACTATATCAACTATCAACCAGCTTCTATTGGGAAGGATGAAAATGGAGTCAAAAGATTGAATTTGCTTGCTCGGGCTGCTGAGTCTATTGGGGATGGAGACATATTCAATGTACAGATTCGAAGATACAGACAATGGCAGTTATCCCAAGCCAGTTCCTTTGCTTCTTGTATTATTCCGTAAGCTACCTCTACAAATAGATAATGATTTTATATTGCTGATCCTGCTGGGAGCATAATGACTGATTTCCTCTTTTCCCCATTTATTCCCATCAGGGCTGCTTTGATGCATGGCAATAGGGAGACACTTGAACCGGTAATTTTTACTGCATACTCTTTTGTATTTAGAAAATGATGGTTGCCCAACTATTTCTTCTGCCTCATTTCCATTCTATCATGCCTCAAAGTTCATTAATAAATTTATTTGGGTTCAATTTTTGTAACTATTTTTCTTTGGCCGTTGATTCCTCATCTGTCTCATTCCCCTTCTTGTACTTTTTTTTATTTTGTAACTAACAGAGATTAGAAATGTAACATGTTGCTTCTAGAAACTACTGAGAGAATTTCTTTCTACATCAAAAGCTGGACAGCATTCTTTATGTTTGTGCCTTCGATGACATGGGATTTTTTTGTTAATTTTGTATTGCTGGCTCTTTTTAAGCTTACTTCTATTTAGGCTGGTAATGGATCGTGCCGTGTCCATGCCTAGCCAACCCGAGGCCTAGCCCACGTAAAAACACCTAGGCTCAGATATTGCCCAGGGTACTCTATGGGTCTAGACCTATAAACTCATGTACCAGTGCACTGGATATTGGGCCAGTCCACGTGTTTGTACCGGGCTGGCCCATTCGTACCTATATTCGTGCTTGGCTCGTGCTGACTCATTTGTGCTGAAATTGGGCCTCTTATTTTGTATCTAATAGATTTACAAAGGTAATTCTCCATTGACTCCAAATAACTATATCTTTATTAATATTCAAGAGAACTAGAATGCAAGTTTGATAAATTCATGAGACCTAGTCTCCTTATATAGACCATACAAGACTAAATCTTATTCTCACATGAATCCAAATACCATTAGAACTCTAAATACTCCAAATACTATTTCTATAATATAACATAATATACTCTATTATATCTTACATTCCCCATCAAACCCATTATGGTACAACATCGAGGGCTTGCCCAATAAAAACTGAAAGACAAGTGTAAAAACTTAAGTTGTTGAAATGTTGATGCTGAATAGCTGGATAAATTATCCAAGTAGAGTTGTCGTGTAGCCAAGTTGTCCAAAAAGAATTGTCGAATTACCAAAATACCATAGATGAGTTACCAAGTTGTTGAAAACGAATTTTGGAAACACTAAAGTCAAATTCAAAACTTTCAAAAATACAAACATAACGTCCTCTCATCTGCAGTAGTTGCTACTCGGGCCAAACCAATCATGGTTCAAAGTCGCGGTTTCAGCCGCCGATTCGAAGGGCACCGTTCCACGTCAATTTCGGCGTCGCGGAACGGACTCAGGCGATACGCACAAAACACGTCATAAAAAGCTCAAAAAATTCTGAAAAAATCACGACAAATCTTAAAAATGGTAGACATTAAAATTGATGTATAACATGTTCAAAACATATCACATAGTACACTCAACATGAAGAGAATGCATAAATACATGCGTCGCGGCATTAAAAAATCAAAATAAATGCATATATAGTAAATTTCACAAAATTCATTCATAAATACATGCATAATATAGTCATTTTCACATTGAATTGCGATGAGTTACAAAATCATCATCATAATCATCCCTGCGATAAGTAAAAAAAAATCGGATCCATAAGGATAATAGGATGAATGCTACTGTGCTCGAGTAGGCAGAGATGATTGGGTAGAGGATATATCATCAGAGTAATATGGCGGTGGCGGTTGTGCAATATCAACACCAGGATGATAATACCCAAAATCTCGATATTCTGTGCTGGTAGATGTTTGACTAGTACTTGTAGATCTCTCAAATTGTGGCATTTGACCATAGCCATATCCCATACCATAATGTTGGTCTGATGTCAAGCCCAAATCTTGCATATGACCTTCAAGATTATGATAACCCCACGTGTAATTCTCATGTTCACTTGAATGATCAGCAGAATAAAAATCAACCAGGCGATCCAAATGCCTTCACTGATCTGAAATCTCTAATCGGCCTCCATGATCAGTATCTTGTGTGGCATAATAATTTGAATCTCATGACATATTAGCACCACCTTGTTGGCTTCCACCAACACCATCGGTCCCTCTCTCAGCACTGGTGTTTCCTCCATTATTGCTATCATCAGATTCATCACCACTAACTTCTTCACAGCCATTACCACCATCTTCATCATCACCATTAGAAGTGAATGAATCCATCGCAATACCCATACCCCTTTGGCTAGGGCCTTCATCACCACCATCCCTAGCACCTTTATCTTCCTCACTTTGACTTATTCCTTCATTCAATCAATGTAAGTCATCTTCACGTAAAACATGGGTTCTCTCTCCTAAATCCACACATCTAATATGTCATCGCCATTGAAAACATGGTTCAGATCGATTGGGTTGTAATAATCATCTTGATCACATTGGTTTGTCAAGTTTCTTACGCTTAGCCTCATATTATAATGCACAAGCACTAGTTTATGCAACTTTTTCATTGCCAACCGGTTGCACAATTTTGTATGAATAAGTGACTACGTGCTCTAATTTCTTTCACAACCTGATGAGGAACAAGTTTGAACACTTTATTAGCAATTTTTTTGCAGATTGAGAGCTTCTTTACCATAGTTAATCCACCAATTAGATGAAAGAGATTGTTGCACCGCCCTTCTAGTTAGCGAGGCTCCAAATTCTCCAACCCCGTCCACAAATAATTTGATCTACGATAATTCAAAGCGTAAATATTAATAGTTGCAAATATAACATTATTGCAAACAAGTAAATAAATTGATATGACAACTTATCTCATTAATAGCTCTTGCTTGTTTATTTCCCTGTTTTAAATATCGTCCGAATCGGCCGAGATATCGTCCGATATCTCCTTTTTTGCCTGCTGCCGATATGATATGGAAAAATCGTTCGTCATATCGTTTGCAGCAAAAACGGCTGATATTTGAAATATCGACCGATAAGTCGCCCGATATCGACCGATAAATCGTCTGATATATCGCCCAATATGAAATAACTTATTTATTGCACGACTCCGTACAAATATACATTTTTTTTTTACTGTTTTTGCTTGTATATGACATCATTTTTTTAGGTAGATGATATCTATGACACTAAACCAACTTTTAGTTATCAATATTTCATTATATATAGTGTCTGATATGAACGCCCGATATGCGCGTGTATCCCAATATCTCCCCCGATATCCGATATTCGATATGAAAAACGCTCATCCGATTCGATCCCGATATTCGATATTTATAACCTTGCTTTATTCAAATCTGGCCCTAACCTTTTAATCACCTCCTTTAATTCAGCTCTCACCTCTGGATGAGTAGAAAAGTTTTTTGAATATTGCAGGGCCGGATTTAAAAAATATGCTGTAATAATGTAGACTCAGGAGAGTTATAATATGAAAATTTCGGTTTCTATTCAACAATTATAAATTGTAAGTGTGTAAATGAATTACCATCAACATGCAAGTGTCTATGCAGTTGTCCCTCCTATCTTTTATTAATGATATCTTAATATTTCTTTCAATTTTTATTGGATATTTTAATAGCCAACTTAGCTCTATCCATAGCGTCATAAATAGTAGATAAGGTTGGCTTTTTGTTTTGATCCACTATCTTCAAGATCCTAACAAGAGGATCCATAATATTTTGGACTTCTCTTGCCTTCTTCTATAATCGATCAGTCAAAATAAGGTTAGAAACCTTATCTCTCACACTTCTTCTACCCCTTCCTTGTTGAACTTACGCAATTCGGTTGTTGTACACATCCTCTTCAAATCCTGCTCATAGTGAAGAAGGCTTTCAATAGCAATGAATTCGGTAGCAAACCGTGTTATACCTGGTCTCAACAAATCTCTATCTTTGATAAATTGTTTCATTAAATTCACTACTTTGAGATTATTGTAGATAAATGATGTAATCAGTTTAACATCATCTAATATATCCTTCTTCATTGATTTTAGCGAACCGATATCTTCAAGCATCAAGTCATTGCAATGTGCTGCACAAAGAGACCAAAATAAATGCTTTCTCTTCTCCATCAATAAGTGACCAACTGCTTTGAAACTTGCTTCATTATCGGTTACAACCTGTACTATATTTTCTTCACCAACTGCATCAACAACTTTATTCATAAGAGAGAATATATAATCAGCAGTCTTCCAGATATTTGTAGTATCAACTGAAGTATAGTATATTATGTGTCTATCACAATAAATAATGAAATTAATAATATGCTTTCTAGTCTGGAAACTCCAGCCATCACGCATGATCGTGCAACCATACTGCGATCATTTTGCTTTTATTCAATCAATATAACCTTTAACTTCTTTCACTTCATCCTCCAAATATTGATTGCCAATTTGATATCCTGTGGGGCCTTTAATATTCGGGCTTGCCCCCGCAGTTGTATTAATCATTGCTTGATAGTAAGGACCACTATCAGCTGCATTGAATGATATTGCATTGTAGAGGAAGAACTTCGAAATGACTCTTCTAACTTTTTTAACATTCTTCGATGAGAACGTGCTTTTGATTGATTTCTGCTTCGGTGAAAACATTTAAGGATCAATACGACACACAGGAATTTCAGCTTTTCTAGTGGTAAAACTCCTCAATTCATGCTTGATCCTTGATTTTGAAGGCTGTGAACTACTGCCACCAACATCTTTTGTATAACCTTGTCTCTCTTCATGTCATTTCATGACTTTCGGTCATAACTTACTTTAATTGTCTTCTTTCAATTTCTTCCATCAATTTCTTCCAACCCACTTACTTCAAGTTCATCTTCAGATTCAGCGTCCCCAATTTCATGAAAAGCTTCATCAGTTAAAGATTTCATGAGATGCTCTTTCTTGACTTTTATGAATGCTCTTTCTTTGCTACCTTCAGAAAGATATTTTCTCAATAGTGTAGACACTTCTTTGGGAACTTTCAAGTAAGCTTCCACCTGACTGGATACATGTGCTAAGTGCTGTTTCATTCTAGTTATATCACCATGCACTATCTTTCCACAATAGTTGCACTTCACCAATTTTCTATCTCCACCAACAGATGTAGCATGTTTCCATCCAATGTCACGTTGCTTCGGTGACATTCTGAAATTTAGAAAAAAAATTAAATTAAATTTATGTATCACATGTCCAAAACATATCACATAACAAACTAAACATACCAAAATATATTCATAATATAGTCCATTCACCAAATACATGTTTAAATATACAGCATGTTGATCATTTTCACATGGAATTGCGATGAGGTACAAAATCATCATTGTAATCATCTCTGTGATAAGTAGATAAAGCGATACTAGTACTCGCAGATTTATCAAGTTGTGGTCTGTGGCCATGGTCATATGTTAAACTCAAGCCTTGCATATGACTTTCAAAACTATAATTTGGATCCAACGAAATAGCACCAACTCGTTGACTTTCCTCAACATCATAAGTTCCTCTACATCATTAGTTAAATTTAGACTAAATAAACGGTGTAACTAAATTAAATTTAACTACATTAAAAGAACTAAATTAAATTAACTAAAATTACTTAATACACATTAAGTTAAATTTAATTCAGTTAAATGAACTTAATTTAATTAAGTTAATTAAATTAAATTTTAGTTAAATTTAGACTAAATGAATGGTATAACTAAATTAAATTTAACTACATTAAAAGAACTAATTTAAATTAACTAAAATTACTTAAATCACATTAATTTTTGTTTAATTCAATTAATAAAATTAATTTAATTCAGTTAATTAATTAAATTTTAGTTAAATTTAGACTAAATGAATGGTTTAACTAAATTAAACTTAACCACATTAAAAGAATTAAATTAAATTAACTAAAATTACTTAAAACTCATTAACTTAAATTTAATTCAATTAAATGAACTAAATTTAATTAAGTTAATTAAAACTAATTTTATTTAAATTTAGACTAAATGAATGGTGTAACAAAATTAAATTTAACCACATTAAAAGAACTAAATTAAATTAACTAAAATTACTTAAAACTCATTAACTTAAATTTAATTTAATTAAATGAACTAAAATTAATTAAGTTAATTAAATTTAATTTTATTTAAATTAAATTTTAGTTAAATTTAGACTAAATGAATGGTGTAACAAAATTAAATTTAACTATATTAAAAGAACTAAATTAAATTAACTAAAATTAAACTAACCACATTAATCTAGATTTTAGAGGGGGGAGAGAGAGATCTAGAGTGAGGGAGAGACAGAATGAGAGAGACGGGAGGGCGCGAGAGAGAGATCCAGAGAGACAGCGAGGGGGGGAGAGATTTACAATGAGGGGGAGAGAGGAAGAGAGACGGTAGAGGGGGGAGAGAGATTTACAGTGAGGGAGATACAAAGGGAGAGAGACGGGAAGGTGAGGGAGAGACGGCACAGGTAGAGGGAGGGAGTGGGAAAGTGTACCTGGGCCGGAGGAGGAGGCGGCGGGAGAGGGGGAAGACGCCGACGATGATGGTGGTGCTCCGACGGAGTCACGAAGATGCAATTTTTTCTTTGCTTTCTCTTTTGTTGCCTCAATCTCTCCGTCCACGCATTTTAAAAGGAGTGCAAAGCTAAAAGATCACGAGATCAACACTGTTCCTTCACGAATGGCGAAACTGTTCCTTCACGGGCTCAACTCGGCTGAAAAGCCGAGTCGACTCGGCCATATCGGCCGAGTCAACCCGATTCAGGGTTGACTCGGCCGAGTCGACTCGGCTTTTCGGTCGAGTCGAGCAACGCGGCGCCAAATACCTGGAACGCAAAACAATATCGTATCGGCTGCCTTCGTTCCGGTCCGACTCGGTCGAGTCGAAACCGGAACAACCGGATATTTTGATCACTGAAACCAATTAAACTGAACCAACACAAAGTGCTGAAGATAAACTGTCGAATTACCGAAATTCAAAACAAACCAAATGAGATGTTTTTCAAACCGAAACAAAGCTAAACCGAACCGTGTGATGATCCAAACCAAATAAAATTAAACCAAAACTAAACCTAACTGAAGCTGTCCAAACCAAAAAACTTTCCAAACTCTGAACCAAACTATCTTCCGAGCGAATTCACCAACGGATGTTACTATTTCGCTGCGTAACTAGATGCATACCAAATTCTACACAAAAGATCTCAAAACCAAATCACCAAATGAAACTTCATGCTTAAAGTGCTGAAATAAGACATTAAACTGTCGATTCTTACACCAATTTGTACAAAATTTATTCCGAACAGTGGAATTAACCGAATCCACTTCCACCATTGCGTTCAGAAGACCCAAAATCCTTCTGATTGACTCCTAAATCACCAAAATCTGCCTTCAAATTAGTGATGTACGACCAAAACAATATCAGCCATCCGATCAAACTCAAACTTGATTGCATCCAATTGGTGTTAGCTGTTGGTGTTGAAAGATAAACTCAAACAAAGTCCCTTGGAGTTCCCAATACAATATTAATTAAGGAGATGAGAGGTCAAATGCATTATGTAGTTTGTAATTACCAAGAGTTATTGTGAAGAAGTTTAAGAGTCATTGTGAGGAAGTTTAAGAGTCATTGTGTGTAGAATTCCAATGTGTGTGGAATCTCAAGAGTCATTAGGAGTCTATAAATAGTGTTGTCATCCTTGAATGAAAAGATAAGTAAGAATAAGCAAGAATTTGATAGAAAAGAAATTTTGTGTTCTTGCTCCTTGCTCCTCCTCCTCATATTTCTAGTTCTTGTGCTAACAAATTGGTATCAGAGCCGTGGAGTGATCGAAGACGCGTGTTGACGGTGATCGCAGCGCGTGAGGAGCGCTCAGTGGTAGCGCGTGAAGCAAGTGCGAGAGGCGCTCAGCAATCAAAAGACATTGGCGGTGATCAAATCTCAAGGTGATCAAATCTTCCAGCAAGTTCTTTGTGCTGTGATCAAATCTCAAGGAAGTGCTGCATGACTTGGGCAGTGTGTGATTATTTTTCCTTCGTGCGGTGATTACTTTGGGAGGTGATTCCCATTGTGAAGTTTGAAGCTTGAAGCTTGGAGAAGACCAAATCCACTTCCTTGCTGAAGGCGTGCCAGAGAGTGCACAGCAAAATCCACTTCTTGCTGAAGGCGAGTACAAGTGCTAAAGGTGAAGGCGAAGACAAGTTGCCGAAGGCGAAGTTAAGTGCGAAGGCGAAACTAAGTACCGAAAGCGAAGACAAGTACTGAAGGTGAAGACCGTCGGTGACAGCCATGGCGAATTCCGGGAGTACACCGCTGGGACAAAAGCCTACACCGCTGGGGCAGATGCCGCTACCACGCCTCACAAAGACGAACTATGACAATTGGAGCATTCAGATGCGGGTGTTGCTTGGTGCACAAGACGCGTGGGAAGTAGTTGAGAACGGCTACACAGAGCCGGCTACTACTGATAACATGACGCCGAATCAGTTAAAGGCGTTGAAAGAAACGCGCACGAAAGACAAGACCGCTCTCTACTTCTTGTTCCAAGCGGTAGATGAGTCGGGGTTCGAGAAGATTGCTAGTGCGGCAACTTCGAAGGAGGCATGGGAGATTTTGCAAAAAGTCTTCAAAGGCGCCGACCGTGTTAAACAAGTGCGGCTTCAAACTCTACGAGGTGAATTGGAGGCCATGAAAATGAAGGAGTCAGAAGGAGTATCTGACTACATCACGCGTGTACAAACGGTGGTGAATCAACTCAAACGCAATGGAGAAACCATATCCGATTCAAGGGTCGTGGAGAAGATTCTGCGGTCATTGACCGAGAATTTCGAAAATGTTGTATGCGCAATTGAGGAGTCGAAGAATCTGGAGGAGATGACCATAGATGATCTCGCCGGTTCTCTCGAGGCGCATGAGCAACGGAAGAAGAAGAAACAAGATCTGCTCGAAGAGGCCTTACAATCTAAGGCAACTATCAAGGAGGACAAGACGATGTATGCCCAGCAAAACTGGCGTGGTCGAGGACGCGGCCGTGGAGGTCGTGGTCACGGTAGAGGCTGCGGACGCGGAGACAACTCGAAAGAAAAGGACCAGCCGAGCCAACAAAATTGGCGTGGTCAAGGACGCGGTCGTGGTAGAGGCGGCCAGTCAAATCGTCAAAATGTCCAGTGCTACAAATGCGGCAAATATGGACACTACGCAAAAGAGTGCTACTCCGACAAAAAGATAGAAGAAAATGCGAAACTAGTCACGGAAGAGAAGATAAGAGACGATGGTGTTCTCATGATGGCCTATAAAGACATTATTCCTGATAGCGACTCGGTCTGGTATCTCGATACAGGCGCTAGCAATCACATGAGTGGGCACAAACATCTCTTTATGGAGATCCAAGAGATAGAAGATGGGCACGCATCATTTGGAGATGCGTCGAAGGTTCAAGTCAAAGGCCGAGGAAAAATACGCTTTTCTCAAAAGGATGGCAAAGAAGGGACAATTGAGGATGTCTACTATGTGCCTGACATGAAAAGTAATATCCTTAGCATGGGCCAACTATTAGAGAAGGGATATTCGATCTTCATGAAAGATCGAATGTTACACTTGAAGGACAAAGGAGGCCGGTTACTTGCACGAGTGGAGATGGCCAAGAATCGGATGTTCAAACTCAACTTGAGAAGTGTGCGAGAAAGGTGCTTGCAAGTCAACATGGATGACAAAGTCTCGTTGTGGCACTTGCGGTTCAGACACTTACATTATGGCGGCCTAACATAATTAGCAAAGAAGCATATGGTCCACGGGTTACCAGATGTGGACTACACCAAGAAATTTTGCGAAGGGTGTGTACTTGGCAAGCAAACAAGGAACACTTTTCAGAAAAGGGCGGAATATCGTGCAAGGAGTTCTCTCGAGTTGGTACATACCGATATATGTGGCCCGATCACACCTAAGTCATTCAGTGAGAAGAGGTACTTTATCACCTTTATTGACGACTACACAAGGAAGACTTGGGTTTACTTCATGAAAGAAAAGTCCGAGGCACTCGAGGTGTTCAAGAAATTCAAGATGCAAGTAGAGAAGACAACTGGTCTTTATATCAAGGCCTTACGATCGGACAGAGGCGGAGAGTACATGTCAACTGCTTTCAAAAGCTACTGCGAGGAACAAGGAATCAGAAGATTCTTGACTGCACCATACTCACCTCAGCAAAATGGTGTGGCCGAGAGGAAAAACCGGACTATTCTTGATATGGTTCTGTCGATGTTGAAGAGCAAAAACATGCCAAAAGAATTTTGGGCAGAAGCGGTGCAATGTGCTGTGTATGTGCAAAATCGGTGCCCACATGCGAAGATGGGAGATCAAACACCCCAGGAAGCTTGGAGCGGACGAAAACCAACCGTATCACATTTGAGAGTATTCGGTAGTGTGGCCTATGCGCACGTACCGGATCAAAGAAGAACCAAGCTAGATGACAAGAGTAAGAAGTACGTGTTCATCGGGTATGACGAGAAGACAAAAGCTTTCAAGTTATTCGACCCGATCGAAGAAAAGGTGGTTGTAAGCCGAGATGTGCAAGTGAATGAAGAAAGCGCATGGGATTGGAACAACAAAAAAGAGGTGACGCAGGAGGAAGAAATAGAAGAATCAACCTCTGCACCGATAATCAAACAGACAAGCCCTCCGACATCTGATGATGAAGAAGAACCAAGACAACCGAAGATGCGAAGCTTGCAAGATCTATACGAGACAACAAGCGAAGTACACTTGGTATGTCTTCTAGCGGATGCTGAGAATATCATTTTTGAAGAAGCAGTGAGAGATAAGAAATGGTAAGCCGCGATGGATGAAGAAATAAGTGCTATTGAAAGAAATGAAACTTGGGAGTTGGTGGAGCTGCCGAAAGGACATCAACCCATAGGAGTAAAATGGGTGTATAAGAAAAGATGAATGCCCAAGGTGAGATAGAAATATATAAGGCACGTCTAGTAGCAAAAGGTTATAGACAAAAGGCTGGGATTGATTATGATGAAGTCTTTGCTCCAGTCGCGGGATGGAGACAATTCGGCTTCTTATATCCCAAGCAGCACAATTCAAGTGGCCAATCTATCAAATGGACGTGAAGTCAGCATTTTTAAATGGTGTGCTTGAAGAAGAAGTATATGTGGAGCAACCTCCTGGATACATGAAAGCCGGGAAGGAGAAAAAAGTGTTGAAGTTAAAGAAGGCGCTATATGGGCTGAAGCAAGCGCCGCGAGTATGGAATACCCGAATCGACACCTACCTCAAAGGGAACAGATTCATGCAATGTCCTCATGAGCATGCATTATACGTGAAGAAGGAAAAAGGTAACTTGCTGTTTGTTGCTCTTTATGTTGATGATCTCATATTCATGGGGAATAATGAGGAGATGATAAAAGACTTCAAAGAAGCGATGACTCGGGAGTTCGAGATGACAGATTTGGGGCTGATGAAGTATTTTCTTGGTCTTGAGGTTAAGCAAGGAAAATCGGGAATATTTGTGTCCCAAGAGGCGTATGCAAAAGACATTTTGAAGAAAAACAAGATGGAAGATTGCAACCCGGTAGTAACACCGATGGAACTTGGTGCGAAACTCTCAAAATTTGATGAAGGAGATCGAGTGGATGCAAACAAATACCGGAGCTTAGTTGGGAGCCTACGGTATCTCACATGCACAAGGCCTGACATTGCATATAGTGTCGGGATAGTGAGTCGGTTCATGGAGGAACCGAAATACTCACATTTGAAGGCTATCAAGAGGATTCTTCGATACATTCGAGGAACTGTATCACTCGGGTTATTCTACTCGGAGACACATGAATACAAACTGGTGGGTTACTCCGACAGTGATTGGTGCGGAGATATAGATGATCGAAAAAGCACATCGGGATATGTGTTTTATATGAGAGACACAGCTTTCACATGGGTCTCAAAGAAGCAGCCAATAGTAACCTTATCAACATGCGAAGCAGAATATGTGGCAGCATCATGGTGCGTGTGCCACGCAATCTGGCTGAGAAATTTGCTATGTGAGCTAAAACTCCAGCAAAACGAAGCGACCGAAATACGAGTTGACAACAAATCAGCAATCGAGTTGGCAAAGAATCCGGTGCACCATGAAAGGAGTAAACATATAGATGTTCGTTTCCATTTCATACGGGAACATGTGAAGAAAGGTAAAGTGCGACTGAGTCACGTTGCGAGTCGTGATCAAGTGGCAGATATCTTTACAAAGCCGCTACCAACAGTGCTATTCGAAAATTGCAAGAAGATGATTGGAATGAAGGATGGAAAATGTTTGAGTTTAAGGGAGGAATTTGTTGAAAGATAAACTCAAACAAAGTCCCTTGGAGTTCCCAATACAATATTAATTAAGGAGATGAGAGGTCAAATGCATTATGTAGTTTGTAATTACCAAGAGTTATTGTGAAGAAGTTTAAGAGTCATTGTGAGGAAGTTTAAGAGTCATTGTGTGTGGAATTCCAATGTGTGTGGAATCTCAAGAGTCATTAGGAGTCTATAAATAGTGTTGTCATCCTTGAATGAAAAGATAAGTAAGAATAAGCAAGAATTTGATAGAAAAGAAATTTTGTGTTCTTGCTCCTTGCTCCTCCTCATATTTCTAGTTCTTCTTGTGCTAACAGTTGGGGCCCATAGCAAATCCCATATTTTAAAACTTCGCTCACGTAAGTACTCTGTCACGGGCAGACACTTCTGACCATGTTTGGTGTTTTATAATAACTACCAACTCCTTTTGGATTTCTTCTTTTTATTTCTACTTCCAGCAAGCAGACAAAAAAGACGGCAGATCGAGTACAGCAATGACAGCTATGCAGAGTTCGAACAAGCATTGCAATCAAAGGAGAGGGATTTGAATCAATTTGGCTGCAGACAAATCTTGATCTGAATAGAAGTTTGAATCAGATATGAAATCCCAATCTGAATAGAAGTTTGAATTAGATATCAAATCCCAATGTGAATCGGACTACAAATCTGAATTTGGCGTGGAATATGAAATTAATCGAAAGTTTGCTAAATAAAAAAAAAAAATCAGAATTCAGATTGCGATTCAGAAACAAGATTGAAGTAAGAGTCATGACTGAAGTTCGAAATTAGAAAGCAATTGGATTGAAGATTAAAGATCCTTCAATGACTAGCTTTTTGGACAAATCAGATATGTGTCTAACTCAAAGCCTAGATTGCAGACGAATTGTGAAATTGAACAAATACAAAGATGTAGAGAATGAATCTTGATCAGAGAGAAATCAATGCTAAATTAGTTTTGCCAAACACCTTGAATTTTAAAGAGTGTGAAGAAGATGAAAAACGACGAGAGAAATCTCTAGACCTTGACTAATTGATTAAAAGTTCCCTGAGAACGAAGCAAAACTAACAATAACTAAAAGATCTAAGAACAAAAATTGCAAGAAGAGACAAAAGAAGATTGTGAAAGCAAGCAAATAAATTCTTTAAATCTGATGCTCTTTGAAACCATATTTATTTACAAAGGTAAATCTCTATGACTCGAAAGAACTACATGTTTATTGATATTCAAGAGAACTATAGAGTACAAGTTACATAAATCTGTGAGACCGAGTCTTCTTATATAGACCATACAAGGCCAAATCCTATTCTAACTATGAATCCAAATACTACTAGACATCTAAATACCCCAACTACTATTTTTATAATATAATATACCCTTTATGTCTAACAATATCTATTTTGTGCCTAGTGGTATCTACTGCACACATTTTGTGCCTAATGGCTAACAATCAATTTCATCATACAAATTCATACATGAAAACCAATAGGATTAAAATCTAGCTACTTGAAAATATCGGACTGAGACATTTTATTAAACTAGAATTAGATAATGGTGAGATGACTGTGATGAGAATGAGTATGAGATCTAATTTCATTAAGGGTTGAGATCGATTTGATATAACCAAGTTGATAAGAGCAAAGAACACTACTATTAGTCGGGCTAGCCCATCGTGCCCGCCCAGTGGAACTCCATTTATGCCTTCACTAAAAAATTTGGTACATGGGTAAGAGAAATAGGACTTTGGACCGTACTTGGGTTAATTTCGTGTTGAGCCTGGACTGCCCATTACCAACCTTACTTCTATTGTACAATGGAAGTTTATGTTTTTAGAAAGTTAGAGTGAGATCGATATAATAAAGATCTTCACATCCTTATATTTTCTAACACTCTCCTTCAAGTTGGAGCATATACATTATGCATCCGTAGCTTGTGACAAATGAACCAAACTCGTGATCCACCAAGGGGTTTTGTCTAGAAATTTACTAACTGATTAACAAAGGAAACATATTGAGTCTGAATGATCTTGTCCTCCATTACCGTTTGGCACACATATGATAATCCACCTCAATATACTCTGTGCACTCATGAAAAAAAGATTATCTCCAATGTGAATATTTGCTTTGTTATCACGGTATAGTCTCATAGGAGATGGAGGTAGAGGATGAAGCTCATCCAAACTATCTATTATCCAAATTGGATCACATGTAACATCTGCCATTACTCGATATTCAGTCTCAGCAATGGGTCTAGAAACCATAGCTTGTTTCTTTCTTTCCATGACACAAGATTTTCTCTTACAATAGCCGCTTGTGGACCTTCTATCACTCGGCGATCATGCCTAATATGCATCCAAAAAACATGCTACATTTCCATGAGCGAAATCTGAATATAAGAGTTCTCTGCTTAGGACACGCTTCGAGTAATGAAGCAATTGAATAACAACATTCCAATCACTCTTCCGTGAAACGGATAAGAACCGACTCACCACACCGACAATGTATTAATATATGGTTCAAAGTCGCGGTCTCGGCCTCTGACTCGGCGGGGGCACTGATGGATCGGTCGCGGCGTGTCAAATTGGTCTCGGGCGATACACGCAATACACTACATAAAAAGCTCAAAAATTCTGAAATATCATGACAAATCTTAAAAAATGTAGACATTAATTTTCATGTATCACATGTTCAAAATGAGTTTATTTTGAGGGGTAAATATAAGAAACATGGTGATTTGAGGGTAAATATAAAAATATAAATATAAAAAAATTTAGGGGTAAATAACTAAATATGAAAGATTTGAGGGGTAAATATAAAAGAGATTTGAGAGTTGAGATATAAAAGCGAGAGATCGAGAGATCGGATGAGAGGGAGATAGAAACAGAGAGATCGGAGGGGAGGGAGAGATTGAAAGGGGGGGAGAGAGATTAAAAGGGAGGAGGGGGTTAAGAGAGCGGGACAGAGAGACATGGAGAGAGATCAGAGTCTCCCTCCCTCCGATCTCTCTGTCTCTCTCCGAGGGAGACAGACATAGAGATCGAAGGGAGGGAGGGGGAGAGGCGGCGCGGCGGCGGGTCGAGAAGACGACGATGATGTCGGGTAGGTTTTTTCTTTTTTTTTTTTTTTAAAGTCACCGACAACCAAGCCCGACTCGGAGCCGACTTGACTGAGTCAACCCGAGTCGTATTGGGTCTCGGCCGAGTAGACCCCGAGTCAGTCAATAGTTGGGGATCGGGCCGTCTCGCGTATCGGTATCCGTCGCGGCGCCTGCCGAATCGGAGACGAGTCGATCGAGTCATCTCCGACTCGGCTGATATTTCGAACCCTGATCTAATATCTGGTCAAGTCACTGTAAGATAGTTCAGCTTGCTCACAAACTTCTTGTTGTCGCCGTAAATTATTCAAAAGCCCCCATGATCAGGTAGCAGTTTGGAGTTTGAATTCATTAGAGAATCCACATGCTTAACCCTAACATACCAACTCCTAAAAGCATGTCTAACACATACTTGGGCTGAGAAAGAAAAATCCCTCTCTCGATCTCGCTAACTAAACATCTAAAAAATAGCCGCAACTGCCTTAGATCCTTCGTTTGAAATCTTTGCTGTAGATATAACTTTTGTGCTTTTTACATCATCTTCCATCTTAGAAATTTGCGAGTTTTTGAAGTTAAGACCGGTATCAAACTAGAGAATGCTTCTTTGGAATCTTAATCTCAATAGCATTGTATAAATCACACTTTTGTATGGTGTCTTTCATGTGCAGATTGGCTCATCTGCTTACTTCGGATTCCTTTGCTATTCTAGTGAGAATTTCATACAGAATAATATAATGCTAGTTGTTAAAGCTACCTGCGTTATTTTAGGCTAATTTTCTTATTACATTATTTTCCCAGAAAACCCTCTCAACTTAAGAAATCTTAAATAACCACGTTGGACTATCCTTAAAACTCCCAATAAACCACCTACCATATGAAATCCAAAATAGTCTACCTACCCCCTTTTCAAGTGCAACCCACATGACTAGTTGACTACCTAGGGGTGCGAGTGTGTCAGGCTAATCTGAACTGAACCTGTGACTAACCCAAAAGTTGAGTTAGTGTGGCCTGACTTTTGTTGGTTCGGGTTGGTCATGGATTGGGAATTGCTAACCTGAAAAAAGTTCGGGTTGAGTTCAAGTTGACCTTGGGCATACTGACCCAACCCCAACCTAAATGGCTTCTTAAGTATATATAATACATCTATGTTGTATATAATATAACAATGTAAATACATATATACAAACCCATAATAAATTATATATAAATCTAAGCCCTAAATTCCTAATTATTCCCCTCAATTCAGTCTTGCATTCCGCCCCCTTCTCTGTCAGATCTTTCCCAAATCTAGAAACATAGAAAGAGAGGGAAGAAAGCTCTCCCTCTTCTTCTTCTTCCTCTCTCGTCTCTCCCCCATCGTTGCTTCTTCCGTCTCTCTCCCTTCATTGCCTCGCCAAACCCTCATTGACCCTAGAGCTCACCACTCTCGCATCCGCGGGCGCTGTTGCGTCGGCTTCCTCATCCTCTCTGCTTGAACCTCTTCGGCCCGATCCTCATCCAAATCTCCTCCCTCCTCGACCTCAACCTCTCCAACTACCTCCTCGATGCCTTCTTCCCCCCTCCCCTCTCTGCCCTCCGCCGTCTCACCGTCCTCGATCCTTTCAAGGACAACCTCACTCTTTCGACCTGCCTCTGCCCGACTTGAACTCGAATCAAGTTGGGTTGAGTTTTGGTTGGAATCGAATTGGGTTTGGATTTGGGAATTGTATCTTGTATTCGGGTTTGGATATGGGTTGGCCTTCAACCTGACCCTATTGCATCCCTATGAGTGCCCCCTTGTCGTGGTAGTTATTTTGGATTTCCTGAGTTGAGGAGGTCTTTTGGGAAAGCCATGAAAGTTTAAGGGAGTAATAAAATTAGCCATTATTGTATATGTTGTTTTCATGCACAAATTCCAGAAAGATTGATTACAAGGAACGATATGAATTTATGCCTTTTGTCATTACTGAGTTTTGGAACAAGTCAAGCTAGCAGTAATTTTCTTATTTCTTTGTTAATCGCTAATCCATGGTAACTATTTTTGTTTTTAATTCTGTAGCTAGGTATACTTTAAGTTTTGTATATCAGAGGTCATGTCGTCAACCTGCTTGTGCAGGGAGAGCGTAACTATAACAGGTTTGGTGGATGGTTAGGGAAGAACTCAACAATGGGAAAGAATCTGAGGCTTTTGGAGGATGCCCACGTACATATCCTTTCTTCCCAGGCAGCCAACCTGGATAGGTGAACATACTTTGTTTCCCAATTCTACTGTGAATTCTCTCTATCAAAATTTCCTGCATGCCAATTACATGCTTGCTTTAATTGTGATAGAATTTCTATACTTTTGAGACTTGCTGGACCAAACAAAATACGTTTGCTTTCTTGTCAATCTGATTCTGTTTTGAATACTTGCAGTGTCCCTTGTCATCTTTTTGACTTCTTGTAGCATGGATATGTTCTATAAGTAATCATGTTCTTGTCCACATGTCAAATACTGGAGAAACATGTGAGAGTGAAGAAGTTTTTACTGAGTAAATAAGTGACCATGTCATAATGAAGAAGTTTTTGGATATTCATCATCTAGTCATTTTTTGACAAATAAATAAATGAAAAATTTTGCACTAAGATTATTAAATGGAAAAACCTATTAATTAAATTATAATGCTTGTCTATTCTATAGCATGAATTTTGTAGCATTTAAATTTACACTGCATAGAGTTTAGATGTGCCAGTTAAGTGGTTGGCCCTGTGTGCCAGTTAATTTGTTATCTACACTACTTAGAGTTTAAATGTGCCAGTTAAGTCTGTGTGATATAGTCATTATAGCTTCAAATATGATTTATTGTAGTGGAACTTGTGAATCTTTTAATTTGATGAGGACATATGAGTTTCCTCTTCTTCTCACTTTTAAGATGCGGATCTTCACAACTTTCAAACGTGGCAGGGTGACTTTGCGGATTGACTACTTCTCTCTTCTACTAAAAGAACTTACAGACCCTCTTAGGGTGATGCCTAAGGTTTGGTTTATCCCTTTTAACTTGTCTGGTTCACCTCTTGTTAGTTCTATATTTTGAGATTTTTAATGCGCGAGCAGAATATATAGTTAATTCTTGTTTACATGTGAAATCAATATCAGGATGATGCTATTCAAAAGGTTTTGGAGTTAATAAATGATTATTCTTTAAGTCAAGAGGATTTTGACACTATCGTGGAGCTGTCCAAGTTCCAGGTTGGTTTATATCTGATTTTTTTATTTGCAACTCTAAGACGGTTTCTAAATATTCCTTGTGTTGTCAAATAGTGTTTGTTAATATAACAATCTTTGTATTTATTTTTCTCAACTGTTGTATGTGTTTGCAGACATGCTATACCATTCGTATTTGTTTGCCTAGGCTTTAGATATGCGTCTATACATCCACATAATATTCAGAAACATATTATACTTGTGCTTAGACGACCACACATGCACGATTGTTGAATTCATGCAGTATGTATGTTTCACAATCACCTGTTAAGTTTTTGTGGACAAATACAAATGCATGGTTGGCCATCCAAAGTAAAAGAGTAGCAGAGTACATTCTTAAACATGATCTACATCCAAATTGTTTGTACCATAGTTACCAGGAACGGACATGAAAATGAGATGCCATAACTGAAATGAACATGAGAAAAGATACTTGTAATCATATTCTCAACATGATACTATATGTGAAACATAAATGCTAGGAAGCAATAATACTTCAAAGTGAGTGTTGTGTCTTTGTTGGACATTGACACTTGCCCAACACGTATCTAACATTCTGGAACCGTTTCGGAATATAAAAAGTTAAAGAATTAGATACTTGAGCTGTGTCAGCTTTAAATAAATCTTTAATGTGTGGACATCTTGGAGGCACATGTTGGTTAAACAAAGAGGCCTCTTTGATATGAGCAAATACTAAAGTTAAGAGGGCCTGAACATCTAATGAACTAGGTGAGGCATTGATTTGATTTTCAGATTTCTTTTTGTTTGACTTTTTACTTATTTTTTGGAATAGTTTGATTTGATTAGAGTTCTTTTTGGTTTGATTTTATTACTTATTTCTTGGGACAGTTTGATTTTGTTGCTTCATTAGAAGTTATGAATTTAAATCATTGAGATTTTATAATTTGATTTGTTTTATTTCTAATAGAACACATCCATATATCTTATATCTATTATACATAGATACACAGTCATATCGTTGTGTCCCCGTATTCAAAATTTAATTAATTTGACCAACTAATTATATTCATGACCACCATTTTCTAGTCATTTTCTAATATTTTTTAACATTTTTAAAATTAAATAGTTATTTATTATATTGATGACAACCATTTTGTAACAAACATTTATTTTTTTAAAAATGGTAAGTTTAAACAATTAATATAACAAATTAATGTCTAATTAATCTAAACAAACTAATTATATTGTACTTAATTATATTCATGACAACTATTTTCTAACCATTTTCTAATATTTCCGAAGTAAATTAATTATTTATAGCGTAGACAACAAATTATTGCTCACTTTCTAACTATTTTAACATTTTTTCTAACAAATTAAGTTTTAAAAAATAATTAATCTAACAGTATTCCTCTGGCTAGTTACCAGTTAGTTTTTTTCTCTCAATTTTTTTTCTTTTAGGGATTGTTAGCAATGGAGAGTATTTATAATTTTTAGTAAAAGTAAGCATAAGATTCTCTCGGGTTTGAGAATAATCATTATACCCGCGAAGCACCAAAAGCAAAATAAGATTTGATACGACTGCTTTGTGGTATCGGATTAAGAGACCGATGGAATCTAAGCAACAATGCGAAGCAGTTGTCAATTAATCAAATTTTTACGCTACAGAGTAGGAAACATACCATCGAATTTGCTGTAGTTTGGCAATAATTGTGTTAGAATCGGCGGAATCAGAATGGAATTTGCCGATTCCGGCCAGTTCCGACTGATTCCTATTAGATACCACCGATTCTATCTCGCTGATGCCAACTCCGGTACGATTTCTATCGGAATCGACCGATTCTTCAAACCGTGCTTTGGGTACTTAAGTGAAATGTAATTTTTGTTTTTTCTAGTGGCAAGGTTGTCTTTGTGCTCATTACCATTTACTTCTTAAATGTTATTTAAGTGTTGGGAGCCTCAAGTGGGGAAAAAACAAGTTTTCAGTACATTTTTTTTTAGAATCGTGAAAAAATTATGTATTTTTTGTTTAAATTACCCTAAAATATGAATAGATAGGTATTGTAAGGAACCATCCGTGTAACTTGAAAAGCATAGGAAAAATTAGATGGAGCAAACTATATAGAAACATGCATATCCATGGTTAAACATTTACTCTTATTCAAACATCATTCTTATTTTTTGTGTGAGAGAGAGAGAGAGAGACTTTATTCACCTATTCATTTGATATGTGTACTTCATTCAACATTTTCTAATATAAAATAATTATCACATGAATTTCCCGTGTGAGTTGGCTTAAGTGTCAACAAATGTCCTAATAATAAATATGGTGTTTTAGGACTGTTGAGATCTTTTCCATTTTTTAATTTTGGGTAGGTTATTATTTTGATGGTACTCGTGAGACACGAGTGTCCCACTCGTGCTGAGTGTTCAGCTATGTTGCACGGACACCACCATGCTGGCATGGTCACAACGCACTGACACGTAGTAAATTCTAAAGAAATACATATGGAACTTGTTTGACATGCTTGTTTGACATGCTTGTTTGACTTGACACGGCTTCACGATAGGAGTATTTGTGTTATGTTGGTACCTGGTTATTATCATTCATACACTAAAATTCAAAAATTTTGGTATTGTTCCCTCTGATTTTAGACCATTCAAATCATGTACCAAAAAGTCGTCATCATGAGATAGTGGTGAACTACACATTATTCTATTGTGGACTGACATTCAATGTGTGGATAGGCTTTTCTTTAATTTATTTTCCATTGTTTCTTTGTTCCTAAATTAAGCCGCTACAGTCCCATTGCTCACGGATGCATTTTGCACCTGCAGCCTCAACACTGCAATTTGCAGGCGGCTTCAAGAACATATGTTTGTTAACTTGTTACCTCAAAACTTTTTGTATGCTTGCTCAACAACAGAAATAGTGGAATCTGTCTCAAAATTTGCTCGTAGTTGGTCCATGTGACCTTGCCCTTTAGCCATGTCATTTGCATACGTGTGTTCTTCCTCAATATTGTCCCACTTTGTGAGTTTGGACTTCTGCCTTAGGGATTTAGCTTCCAGAATGCCCTAGAACTCGGGCTCTAGATTTACCTTGAGGTTTGAGTGAGAATGTAGAATGGACCCCATAGATGGTTGAAAAAGTTTGTTTCTCCAGTCCCTGGCCAAGTACAGCTTTAAATATTTGTTTGCTGGAATACCCCCCTGCTTCAGAGAATTCAGTTCAACTGTTACTTTGTCTTAGCAAAATTTCTTTTATTCTCGTATTCTGCATGGTTCTGTGATTCTTGGATATTAAGATCTCAGTGGTTAAATTTTAGAAACATCCAAACCCATTGGATGGCATTCAACCTGCGGTTAAAGCTGCATTGACCAAGGCGTATAAGGCGGCAAACAAATCTCGAGTTGTGCGGGCTGCAGATCTGATCACTCTTCCTGGCCTAAAGAAGGCTCCAAAAAGAGGATAGCAGCAATTCTGGAGCCAGTGGATCCAGTTGACGGTGCTTTGCCAGAGGAGAATGGTGATGCTTTGGTTGAAAGTGAAGAAGAGAGTACTTCTGATGCAGAAGATGCTGGTGAGTTTCCTTATTTTCTCAACACATTATCAATGCTTCTCTCTTCTGCGAGTTATGTGCCAAAATTTTTGAATTGCTACCAAGTTTAATCCCAAGATTCTCCTGATATTTCAAGTAAAATGTATTTATAACGGAAATAAACTCTGGGTACTGATGTTGATATCAAACTGTCTTTTGTGTATTACACCACTGATTAAGTTTCAAGAACATTTTCATCATATTCCTACTTCTCTGTAGACTTGCATTTTATTAATGTTGCATGGCTTCACTCTAAAGAATGCAAGTGCGCCTGCTGTATAACTATAGAAGGGTCATGCAGGCATTGGAGAAAAGCTGATATCTAATCTTTTTGTTATTTTAATTGAATGATACCGCACTACTTTATTAACAGTTGTTTAATAATTCTATTTGTGAGATTCTATTAGCCTTCATTTCATGTGTAATTTAAATAATTCATGTTTTCATAATAATAAACTTAATGTCAGAGAAGTAGTTAGCTGTTTCATTAAAATCTTTTGCCAGATTTATAACCTGGTTTGAATTCCTTTCAACGTTTCCAGATGGAATAAAAATTAATGGAGAGGAGAAGCTGAAGCTGCATCTCCAGAGTGATAAATCAAAAGGTCCACTCATTCGTATTTTCTTTTGCGTAATTTGAATGCATGACAAGTAGCGAACTGGTAGAATTGCTTCGTGAATGCCAAACTGATAATTCATATCTCCTATTTGCCAGGAATTCAAGTGCAGCTTGATTTGAAAAGTGATGGAAAATCGAATGGCAAAAGGACACCAGCAAGCAAATCGAGAGCGTCAGGTTCAGCCCAAAAAGGAGCTCAAGGTGCAGCAGCCAGAGGGGGGAAGAGGAAGAGGTAAGCGGTTTGCCTAAGCCTTCACCAAACAAGCAGAGATACGATGCAGGGTTTCGAGTTTTGTGTATTGAAAACTGTAGGGATCGCTTTTGCCCTGTCAATCTATCTATTGTTATTACTCTCTTTTTGGTGGTGGTATATTTCGCTTTTGAATCCAAGTTGTTAGGATCACTAATGGAAGGATAACTCGTAGCTCCTTATATTTAAGTTGATTTCCCTGTCGACTTGCTTTGATGGATTGTAGTTCTCTACGGTTGATTCTAAGAAGTTGGGGATGGATCAATATCTCAGTTTCTTTATGTCGATGATAGGGGGAAAATGCTGTGCATATATGTGAAGATGCTGTGGTCCGCCCTTGACTCCGGCAAAAAAATTCCTGATCAGCTGATTTTTAGACCCCGGCAGGTAAAATTTGCAGTAGCAGTATAGATAATTAGGTGGTGCCTTAGATTAATAGCCCATCCGTCATATGCTGATCACATGAATGCAGCAAACATTAATTCTATTATAATCACATAATCACTTAATGTGAGTTTTAATGTGAGTCTTCAGCACAACAAGCTGAGACTCGAATCATGAATTGAGAAAAAGAAATTTAGTAAAGCAGAACTCAAATCATTGCCAGTTTCAGCACTGTGAAATCTGTTAGAACAAAACCCACGTTGTGAAGGTATCAAATTTCTTCCTGCATGAATGGATGAAGGAAATGAATAACCGAACGTGTTTTTGACAATTATTCTGTATAATTTCAAGTGTACACTTCCTTCTGTAGCTTCCTTTCATTTGTTTGGGAGTCTTCTCTCCCAGACCATGATAATAATATAGAGGTACATAAAACAAACACTAAAATACACCAAAACAATCTCTCTTTTTTTAGGCCCCCCAATACTTTTCACAGATGGCCTGTGTGCTAGGGAATCAGAACACAACCAACAATTCCAACAGATTTAAACCCAAAGGGATAAAAAGAACAACAAAAGAAGAACGTTCTTGGACGAATAGATATGTCCGCAGCAATCTTTTACATATCATCCTCGGTGGTACAATGTATGTGCCCTTTCTCCCTGCTAACACAATTAGAACAAAATCAAGCAGATGAACAATTTTTTACCCACAGTACAAAGTTTACAAAAGGAGGGCAAAAAAAAAAAAACACTCAATAAAGAAACTCAAAATGGTTGTCTTAACTGTGTCATTACTACTCATAAGAGAAGCAAAGCGTCACGTGTTTACCTTTTATCAACTTTTGACACTTTTATTGGCAAGTAGTGAAGCGTGACCGCTGGCCCAAGGAATCCAAAAGCTGGCATGCTGTTTCCAGCAACTTCCCTGCAACTCAAAAACAAACCATAATTTATTAACAAAAAGTAACCATTAAGATCACAACCGCATGAAGGCATGAACAAAATAATCAATAAAAAACAGCAAAGCAGCTCATTAGTTGGCAAGGCTAAACAAAAGTCAGCATCCCAACCCTTGACTACTTTATTTATGCCCACTCTTTTCCTTCACCCTCTAAATATTATTCTCGCCTAAATTGTCTGCTTTGCTTAACAAGATTATATTCCTATTCATTTGTCTTTTAACCTTTACTTCCAAACAAAGACACCAACCCCAGAAACATGTTTTTTAAAATTCTAAAAAATTAAAAGGAAAATTCAGTCAAAGTGGCAAAAAAGATTTAACTGACCTCTCCTTTGTGGACTAGCACTAGCCTTGGCCGGAACCGTCTTCTTGGCCGCAGCCTCCGCCGCCGCCGTCGGCACCTCCTCCTCCGGCGGAAACAGAACGGAATCAATACCCTGCACCGAGATCCTCCCGTCGGTGTAAATATCAGGGTCGAACAAATACGCCGACCCCTCCCCCTGCCCGAACTTCACCGACCCGTCGGCCTCCCTCGCCACCACCGCATGCGGCAGCCGCAGCGTGTCGTACTTCACCTTCCCGAACCTCCTCACCGCGTTGTACATACTCTCCTCCGTCTGATACTCCGGTATCAGATGGTAGTATACCATCCTCTCCGGCGCCCCCGGGTCGCTCAACTGATCCGCCGTCAGCCTCATCATCGCCTCATCGTTCGGGGCCAGCACCGTCAGCACGTACCCCTCGGAGACCAACCTCCCCATCTCCGTCGCCAACGAGGTTAAGTTCACGAGAATGTCGGCCAGCTCGTTGTACCCGCCGTAGAGGATGAGAGTGTGAATGAAGTCCTTCACCTGGCTGTGACCGTCGAACCAATGCTTGCCCGACCCCGGGCCGGGCGCTGGCGCCGGGGAGATGGACGGTCCCGGCGCCAGCGCGTCGTACACGGGCAGCACCGGAGGGGCTCCGGCGGGCACCGGCGCGGGTTTTTTCAGGCGGTGGGTCCGCGGGTCGACCTCCGGTGCTCCCGTGGGAAGGACGGCCTCGATCGACGCCAGGCTGCGGCGTCGGTTGAACTCCTCCTGAACGGACCTGGGGACCAGCATCCGTTCGATTCCGTGGATGACGCCGTCCGGGCGGGTGACGTCATCCGGGCGTACCACGGCGGCGAGATCCACCTTGTTGGGGCAAGAAGGTGGATCTGGTGGCCGGAGAGGGTGTGGTGGTGGGTGGAGGAGGATCGGGGCCAGGAGGTGGAGTGGATCCTGGCGGGGATGACGTGGAAGAGGAGAAGGGTCTGGAGGGACTTGAGGTTGGCGGGCTCCAAGAGGAAGCGCTTGAACTCGGGGTCGAGGTCGCGCTCCAACGCCTCGTTCCGCGGGGCGAAGATGGTGAGGTTGTGGGTCCCGACGGCGTCCTCGAGGTTTGGAGGAGGAGGGCCTTCTCGACGAGCTCCGCGAGCTCGGTGTAGTGGGAGTCGAGGAGGGCGACGAGGACGGAGTTGGAGTTGATCTGGGCTGACGACGACGACGACGACGAATTTGTTGAGGATGAGGATGAGGAAGGCAATGTGATGGAGATTAAGAATGAGAAGATGAGCAAGAGCTTTGGAATGCGGCCATCGAGTTCCATTGTAGCAGCAATGAAGAAAAGAGAGAGAGCAAGAGAGATGATATTGGTCTACTCTCTCTCTCTCTCTCTCTCTCTCTGTGTTTTGTGTGCAACTGGAAAACTTTGAGTTTTGTTTTTTATTGTTATTTTTTATGAGAATAATTAATCCAACACAATGCTCTCCGATCGTGATCTCTGCACAGTTTTGACTGCGGATAATAAATGGGTTCCCCTGTATTCTCGTGTTTGCTCTCATGAACGATGGTAAATTGGTAAACCATCGTTTTCTGCAAGGGCACAGTAGTCATTTTGAAACTACCTCACATGCTGTAATTATTTGGTGACCAGAGAGTGACAACGTTTGGGTCAAACAGAGCCATCACTTGTTTTCATTGGACGAGAATGGGTGAGAGTCAAAAGCTAACCTGATGATGTGCTAAAATTTACGAGAAACGCCACTGCTTTGGACATCTGATATTTGATATTTTGCACATATTAAGTAAATAATGTGTCGGTGTTGCGCGTGAGAGATGCCAAAAATCTGATACTATAGCTAGAGAGAGGACCGGCCAATAGTAACAGCTCCCACCACCTTATAATATTATTAATTGTTGTTTTTTTTCTTTTTTCACACATTTGCTAATAATTAAGCTTTTTTCCTTTATAATTTGGCAATAATTATATGAGTGGAAGAATGGGGTTAGAGAGAGAAGGGACGTGTGGCCAGAAGGAGAACGGTGTGTCAGCGTCAAGGATAATATTCTAAGAGTTTATCTCACGTGTCAATATAGAATTGATCCTGTATATATTGCTCGTGTATATAAATCGAACCCATCAAGAATCAAGAAGTGGGGGAGAACGCTGATTGGTGGGGTCGAGGGCTGGTGGTAGGTCGGAGGCTGCATCTCGATTGCTTCATCATATTCATTCTTTTCTCCTCCGAGCTCTTCTTCTTCAGTGTCGGTTGGCCTTTCATAACTTAATTAGTGAAAGAACAAAAAAAAATTAAACTAAAGATATGGGGGAGATGATGGAGTGTTTGACAGAGAGCGTGGAGACGGTAGGTAGTACGTGCATGTTGCTTCAATTAGTCAATAGTCGAATATTGGAATGGCACCCTTCAACTCTCTCTGATTGTTCTTCTTTTTTTTTGTAATCAATCATGCACTGACTGAAACATTTGTACATTTTGTTCAGATCAATGAAGATCGCTTAGGGTTTGTTTAGAAACTGTCTGTGCTAAAGCGCAGCGCTGGCAGCTGGCTTGCACACAAGTGCTCTCGCATCGTCGCCAGCGGGCACACCACGTGGCCAAGCTGGATGCCCTTTTTCTCTCCGGACGCGCACGGTTTCAGTACAGTGAGGAGGTTAACTTGGAAGGGAGCAAGGAATCGTCACGTAAAAATTACTCAACAGAGTTGTTCGGTAGATGCATGCTGAGCAAAGTGGTAATTGCTGACAGACTTATGATGTCACAACTCAACCCATTCTACTCTGTTTTGAGATCCAATTCAGCTTGCGATATGGCTTTCTGTGGTAAAAGTAAGAGCAAAGGGGATGAAAGCAAAGAGAGAATTTGGATCTTTCTCATTTGCGTTAGGACAGTTCATGTCGACAATCTTAACCGTTCACAATTTTAATGAATAGTTATGAATTTTGTGATCTTATAACTAGCATCATGCATGTCATGAATTGCACTCATTATAACTTTACATTTAAGAGAAATTATAATTATTTGCAAGATAATACATGATTATGATATTTACTTGATCCGTCCTCTAATTTTAATACCCTAATTTTAATACCAACGAGAGAATCCCAAACCCAAAGAAGAGGTGATTTAGGTCTCAGGTAGGGGTGGCAATTGGGTCGGGTCGGGTCGATCCGACCCGATTACTGCTCGACCCGTATAATAATCGGGTTGGGTCGACCCGACCCGATTATTATATGAGTCAAAAATTCAGACCCAGACCCTATACGGACTTAGTCGGACCCGATCCGTTTGACCCGATTATTAAACGTTAAATACAATTTCTTTACACTATATTACCAAATTATTGGGTGGTATAGTTGGTCATCGCACTAAATTCATACACTAGAGGTGATGGGTTTGAAGATGGGCTCACGCATATTTTTTGACAATTTAATTTAGGCGAAGGGGAGGAGGCGTGGGCGGCGGCGGAGGAGATCGAGGCGAGGAAGCCGAGGAGGAGAGAGAATAATCGGGTTTGGCGGGTTTGAGTCGACCCGACCGATTTAATAATCGGATGAGACGGGTCGACCCGACCCATTTAATAATCGGGTCAGACGGGTCGACCCGATTAGCCCAAATCCAGACCCGTTAACTCCGGGTCGGATCGGGTCGGGTCTGACGGGTCGCGACCTGTCTGCCACCCCTAGTCTCAGGTCAGGTTCAGATAAAAGTTACTATTAGCCTCTTTTTTTTAAAAAAAAAAACTTAAAAAAAACCAAAACAAATTCTCTTGGACTTCAAAACAGGCCTTAAAGGATCTGGATGTCAGCTAGGCCCATAGAGCCTAGGGTTACTGCCAGCCCCAGGCCAACAATTGTCAGGGCCGTCAGGCGTTTCTCAGGCTGAATGAGAGGGCTCAACGCAGTCTATTATGAACCTCATACATATGTATAATTATTGGTCTTATCATTAATTAAATTTAAACATATAGATAATTATTTATAAGTATATAACAACTCTCGAAATTTTTAATTTTAAATTTCAATTGATATATGAAATTCAAAGTACAGTTATAAATATTTTTAATTTTATGAACAATTTTTTATTTATCTATCCTCGTTTTTATATAAGCACTTGATTGTTATCTAAGTTTTTCATAACTCACTCCCTACATCTGTAAATATCATAATCATATATTTAGTTAAGCGGTAATTTAATCTTAACTTATTGATCACTTAGTTATCACAATATTTCTTTTTCTTGGAAGAAAAAATGTCAATTTATATGTCATATTAAATAGCAAGGTCTGTAATATCTTCGAATATCATTATTGATACCTATAATCAACATTGATATTGCCAGTACGGTCAAGATAATACCTTTTAAGTACCTTCGAGTTCACAAAAGCTTCAAAGTTGTCGTGAAGATTGAGAATATTATATTTATATCTAACTCGTCCTCATAGATCAAGCACCTTTTTTATGGGCCAAAACTTGAGCTTTTTGCGCATTGATTTTTTTTTTTTTTTTTTAAATGCGCGCTCGGTTGGAATTAAATTTGGGTTGCTCTGATATCATATTAAAGTCCCTGCCACTATATTAAAACTCCAACGTTGTGATAAGGGTTGAAGATATTATATTATATTCTAGCAATACCGATATCGCCAGTATAACTAAAAAGAAACGATTGGTATTTTTTTCCAATTCCAGTAAGAAAAAACCTTCGACTGTACGGACATTGAGATTTCAAACTTCAGCTATAACCAAGGTAAGTGAAATTATAGCACAGTGGCAAAACCCTTTTCCAGTGGTTAAGAATTTTGGGATTAAACCCTGCCCAAAAAGAAAAAACCAGAATCAAACCAGCAAGAGATATGACAATTCACGCAATGCTACCAATTTCCTGTTCTACAGGACTCGCTACTTCTCCACCCCAAGAAAGAGACATAATCCACTGCAAGGAAGGGCTTATTATCAGCAGCTTCTAGAGTGCCTTGGCGTAAGATATCTCCATCTCTTTCATCTTTCGATGCGTACTGCAAATTCAGAATATGTGGCGTTTCTTCTGATTTTGCCAAGAGGATATATATTCTCCTGTGAGAGCTGAGAGAGAGCGAGACTGATCTGGATGTGCCCCGCAGAGAAGTCATCAGGACTGCCCATGCCGCCGCTCTGCGTTTGAAGAAAGGCCCATCTGGGGACTTGGGACCCTTTGTTAGTTGTAAGGTAGGGGGGTAGGTACTGTGGGACTGGACAGCAGTACGCCTGCTTCAAGATCTCCAGATATGAGCGCACTAGGAAAAATTCCAACTACAAGATGGATGGAAACAAGATGGATGGAAACAAATTGGATGATCTTGTATGTGTCAGACATACCTTGCCATCGAAAAGGGTTGACTGACAGAAGCTGAAGAAATTCCAGCTTGAAATCAGAGACAGCAGGTTGACATTTCAGCATCGAGAAACGTTCTTCTTGTGCTTACTCTTGGATCAGGGAGGAAATTTATTTGGTGCTCAAAAGAAAGACTAGTCTTCAGAAGGGCGGATCAGTCATCGGCTTTGGGTTCATTGTCTTGTATTCATTTTAATTGTTTTCTTGGATCCATCTGTTTTATATGGTGACCGTTTTTTTAACCATCATTCGTTTTGATTGTAATGTCTGAATAGCACCAGAGGAGAGAGAAGCCATTTCAGAAACTAAATGGTGGTGATTCTTGGTCTATCATTACAAAGTATGCTCACATTGGTATTGTTTTTCTCATTTCCCACCAAAGAGACTGCATTTGATTTGTGTTTTTGTCCCTTTTCCTTTCTCTTTCTGTTTTCTTGGAAGATAAATGGTGAGCCCTAGGACCCCGAATTTATTAATAAGATCGTAATGAAATATTCCCCACGTAGAGGGTCACAAACAAGTGAACATATTCATATTCATTAGGAGTGTGGACAAGCATACAGATATATTCGATTTGGATTTGTGTCCATGTTGGTTATGGATATTTGTGATTGGAAATGAGAATCTGTGATGTGATAAATATCATATATCCCAAGCACTTCTAATACCGAACTTTTCTATCTCATTCATTATGCATAATTATTTCATGAAAAAAAGATGCATAATTGACTCATTAAACCTATATGTTGTGTATAACATGTATGTGTTATATTTGTAAATTAATTTGGTTAGGTAATTTATGTGAAGAAACTGTTTCTCGACATTTAATTACAAGTAATTTAGGGTAAGTGAAATCACAAGTAATTTGTTTTGAATTTTTTAGTTAAGTAATCTGCGATAGTAATGATATCTATTTAGGCAATGTGCAATTATATATGTCTCTCGTATCCAATCATATTCATGACCTAATCATATTCATGACCTAACGTATACAAATATGAGGTTTTCTTACCGAATCATAATTTTTATCCATATCATTGACAAATAGATACGTCTTTAATAAATTTCATAGGGTGATACCTACCTTATCCACTTGCACCCGAGTATTTATGTGTAGTCTAATGCATCATCCAAACTCTTGAAAATGTGAATACTTATTTCGAGTTATGAACTTGTAACTTGTTGGTGTAATACAGTAATGTCGTAACAAGGCCGGCTTGACATCCAATGAAAATGTTATCCCCCAAACCCCAACTCCCCCCCCCCCCCCCCCCCCCCACCACCACCACCACCACCACCACCACCTAGACCCCCATCACTGGTTGTGATCGTTCTCCCCAAAAGTATCAAGTATCGTGTTGTGCAACCAATATACACATCAGCTATAAATATTGAGAAGCAATTCTTCAATTTATTATCACCACATTTTCTATGAAATTTTTTATGCAACCAATGTACAAAATTGTTTCTTTCACCATGAAACATGAATCCAAGAAGCCTTGGAGCATCAGAATGCAGCCCGGTAAGAGAGACGGATCAAAATCAAAATAACATGGCCAATCACAAAAATGCCAGAAGAATGAAATCTTTGCAAATAAAAGCTCATGGAAGGTCATCGCTGCAACAGTTTTTGAACACAGGACAATATATCTTGAACTCACCCCAGTGTTTTATAGTCTGTAGTAGGACCCAATACATATGTATCAGCTACCATATGAATTATTTTTATGTCAACAGGTTTTTATAAACAGATATACATAGTGGAAGAAGAAAAACGGAATGCATGTAGTCCAAAAAGAAATCTCTTTAAAAAATTTAGTTTTTCTCGCCTTTTCCTCCCACTTCATTTTGACTCAAGTCAGCTGGAAGAGAGCTGCACAGAGCTTGCAACTACCACCTCTTCGCCCTCTGCATCTTGGAAGTTTGACACCTGAATGTCACAATCATAGTGGAAGTCAGAATGCGGCATGAATTCATTTCTAAAACAAACATCACAAATGGTATTGAATTCTAGTTAGCAACTGTGTATACTAATCATACAATAAGTATATTAAATTAAAAATAGCACTTGCTATCCAACAAATTACTATAGCTAATGTCCACCGTTCTCACTGAGTTTGGACGCATTGCACAAAATGTTCCTAAATTACGTTCTATGCCTTCAATTCTCTGTTCTCAGAAGGAAATACAGTAGGTAAGGATGATGAATGCCATTCAAATTCAGGAGACATACACCAGTTATAGCATTTTTCTCCACTTGTTTGTTCTGCCACAAATGTTATCAGAAATCTATCTAGCTCTGACCATGACTTGGAGATTAACACGAGCGAGATTAGGTGAAATTTTGAAGCTCCTTGTGAATATTGTGAATTTGGACATTGCCACATATACACCTAAATAATTGTGTGCAGGTAAATTATGCAAAACAATTTGTTTGCTCTGCCACAAATGTTATCCGAAATCTATCTGGCTGTGACCATGAATTGCGAGTCCACAGAAGCAGGATTTGGTGAACTTTAAACCTTCTTATTAATATTGTGAATTTGAACAGTGCCACAATGTTTTCCTAAAAAATTGTGGGAAGTTAAATTACCAAAACTTTTCAAGATGTCTTACTTGTCCATAGGTATCAGAGCATGTTCACCTTAAATAGTTAATTATTGGCAGACAGTGCCCCTTGATGAGACATTGCCCTGCCCAGGCTTCTCTTTATATACATTGGGAAAATCATCTACTATACCCATAATTCTTACAAATTCCAAACTTAACTACCACCTCATTTTGAAATTTGTGAGCCCAAAATTTATTCCACTACTCTAATCCCCAAGACACAAACCTAGAACCCAGAGCATACAGCAATTTAACTTACATCCTCTTTATGCAAATGCACAAAAAATGACTAGAAAGGTTAAAAGTAAATGACGCTGCATCCACAAACTTGATTGGGCAGCAATTAGAGAATCCTGACACTCCTGGAAAGTACCGTCAATATTAATTCAGACTTAAATATTGCACCAGCAACATTCATACCATCAGAACCAGCATCCCTAATAAACAATTGTTAAAGATTCCCTCTAGCGGATTACAACATAACAGATCTGACATTTATACCAGAATTCTGACATGTTACGTGAAATTGCAACTCCCTCCCGGCCCAACTCCCACATTCTGCATTCACAATCAATGGCACTGATCGCCGAGACAAAGGACCATTAAATCAGCACCACAGGTCTTGGACTCTTCAAGAGTGATGCATATTTACCGTGGAATCTTTGACAATGACGTAATCTTTGAGTCTTCGGAAACTCTCCGGCAATAATAGACACTTCTCTTTGATTTTCCAGCAGAAGTAAAGAGGGGAGGAGGAAATGTTCTGCTTGGAAGAGAAAAGTGGGTGTAAAGGAGAGCATATGAAGAGGAAAGAGCCATTTGAGATTAATTAGTACTAATTGCAGAATTCTGTGAGAAAAATGGCCAAGAGGAGCGTGTTTGGGAAGACAAAAAGAATTGGTCAGAATTAACTAGGATTAATGCAATCTTTTGGGAAGAGGAAAAAGGAGGGCTTTTTTTTCAAGAGGAAAGAGTCATTTGAGAATTGAAGGCTAATTGAGTAGCTGGATATACCTTGAAACAGAAAGTAGTCAGCCTAGCATTTTATTGTCGTGTGGTATTTTTGCGCCCGGTGTATATAACTGGATGCATGTCAATGCAATGTGATCCTAAAAGGCATTTTGCATTTTTGTGAAATGTATTAGTCCGTTCGGACTAAGTAGCCTAGCCTAACGCACCATATTGTTCCAGGGACCAGTAAAAGTAAAATACTGCATAGGTGTTTAAAACCCCACATTCAAGATAAACTAGTTGGAGATCATAATAATTACCAATTAAAATCAGAAAATCAAGTTTTATTAAAATCAGAAAGTAAAACAAGAGACTTCTTTGATGCTTCCTTGCCAAGTTGAACTTCAATGAGAAGCCTCTTAAAGTTCCGAGAAGAACCTAAGTTTGACATAAGAGCCCAATATGAAGTTTATTGATATGTAAAAGCTATTGGTACAAAAATTAACAAAATAAAAGGACAACTCAACAGCAGAGACCATTGACAAGTGAAAAGGTGCCACTACCATCATGTAGGTAGGCTTTGTTTCTTCTCGTCAGATGTGAGGCTTTGTTAAGCCAAATAACTCCAGTGTAACCAAAAAATTAATTCTCAATACTAATGCAACAAAAGATGACACTCAAATCAGGAAGCCAAAAGCCCATATATACTTCAGAATAAAGAAATGATGCATCTACCTACCTCAAATTGGTACTAATAATGATCCACAGAAATAAGAAGGCCATTGAAGAAGGTACATTAGATCCTAAAGAATGAATCTATTATAGTAATTGGAATTTTCTTTTCTTTATTTTCAATTTTTTTAATTTTGGTATCCTACTCCAAGTTGGACATTGTGTATTATTCTAGCCGTATCAGGACATGTATTTCTTTTTCCTATATATAAACGACCACCCTCTAATTAAGGGGACATGGTCTTCTTTTCATCTTCTTCACCTTAACAATATATCAGACTAAAATTCTAACCTTAGCCTTTTCTTCTCACCAAAACCCCATCTCTAGTTCTCTTTTTAAAAAGTTGTTCATGAAATACCCCCCAAAAAAATCTACTTCTCCGAAACGTCGAGTTCTGCTCGAGCCGGCTGAGTCAACTCAACGAGTCTCCAACTCGTTCTTCTTCATAGTTGTCTGCAACTGTGATCTTCAACTTGGCAATCTTCTTGATCTTGAACCTCGCTCCGATCTCAATCCCGACCTCACCCTCAATCGTCCTGATCTCTGCGACCTTGTCTCGGTTTTTGAGGGCTGCATCTCTGCTACTCAACTACGATCGACTGTGTCGAGGGCATCTTTGTCTCGGCAACCTCTTGTCTTCAATTTTGCTCAACTCTGGTCTTCGATCTCAGCAACCTCTGGTCTTAGATGCCACTCGACTCGCTCAATTCCTGATCTCTCATGCAACCCCATCTTCCAGATCTTGGCAATATTCCCGATCTCGTGCTTTGGGAATCTGGTCGTTACCTAAACCCGACCCACAAGTGATTTGCAATCTGACCCGCAAAGGTTTGATCATAAATCCGACTTGGATTCATATTTGCTTCTGAAACCTGATTGACCAGCACCCAATTTGAAATTCAGACCCGCTTTTCAGATCACCCGACCCGCTCCTTTAACAGAACCAAACCCGCCAGCGTAGACAAACCCGTTAGGATCAAGTTTCATTTTCGGGTCGTATCCTAACCGTTTGAAGTCCGCTTTGAGTCATTTTTGAAGTATTGGATTCATAAGACTCTTCTACTGTTGTCCTCTTCTATTGATAAGGTTTATTGCATCTGATGCTTATATTTGTTGATGTCTGGACTTCTCTGCTACTGATCTATTTGCTTGTGAGTTCTTTTCATTGCTCTTATGGTTGAGGTAACACTACTCTTAGTACTTCCGCTAACGAATATGTGACTATCAAAATTTGAGTATAATCCTCTAATTCAAAAAATGCATTCAGTCTCTACTTTAAACATTACCTTGGCACATCCAGTTATTTCTTTTGAATCATTGATTCTGGTGCATCAACCCGCATAACTGGTAAATCTATAGTTTTTTCACTTTTCACATATTTTCTGCCTCTTTCATAAGCTGATGGTAGTTTCACATATAATAATGGCACTGGCAATCTCAATTCTCTCACACTCACTAATGTTAATTATATTCCCCGTGAGTCGTTTGACCAAAACTATTCAGTGTTTTATAACTTTTTCTCCATCATGTACTGATCAAGACTTTCAGACGAAGATGATTGGTGAGGGGTATGAGCAAGATGATCTATATTATTTTTGATGCAGTAATCAATCTAAAGTGGGCTCTTCTGCTATGATATGTGATGAGTCTGCAATCTAGTGGCACTTTCGTTTAGGTCATGCATCTTTAAAATTTATTAAATCGCTATTTTCTTCTGTTAAGAGTATCTCTAAGTTACAGTGTGTCATATCAATTTGGTAAATATTATAGAACTTTCTTTCCATCTAGAATAGTTAATCAATGTAGATCTCCATTTGAAGTGTTCATACTCATATCTGGGGTCCTACTCGAGTTAAAAGTATCTAAGTTTTCTTATTTTGTAACTTTTATTTATGACTATTCTCGCATGACTTGATTGTTTTTAATTAAAGATCGCTCTGAAATTCTCTCTATTTTTCAAAGATTTCAAAAAGAGATTATACTTAATTTAATTGCTTGCTTAAAATTTTACAATTTAATAATGCTATAGAATATGTGCAAAATGCTTTTCAAAAGTATTGTATTTCTCATGGTATAATTCATCAAACTGTATGTGCTCATAACACTCAACAAAACGATATTGCTGAAAGAAAAAATTGTCATTTACTTGACATTATTCGAACACTAATGATTCATATGCATGTTCCCAAGTACTTTTGGGCTGACGCGGTCCTTACTGCTTGTCACTTAATTAATAGGGTTCTTTCTTCAGTTTTAGATGACAAAACCCCTTTTTTATTCTGAAAAACAATCATTTAATTTACCTCCAAAAGTTTTTGGGGGTGTATGTGTTTTTCTCAAATTCTCGAAAAAAGACATGATAAATTAGATCCTCGAGCAGTTCGGTGTGTTTTAGGATATTCTTGAACATAAAAAAGAAAATTCTTATTTCTAAATAAAGCATTCAGTAATAAACGGATTAGACTAGTGGTTTGGAATTGGAAGTATACGTGTCCCTTATGCTTTAGCCAATGTACATTTCAATATCCATGGAAACCATTAGCAATCGGATATGTAAAACCTAGAAAATTGAAATCCATAAACTGAGTTTTTGTTTTTTCCTCGTGAACAATAAGCTAAGAAGAAACTCTGAATTAATTAGTCCAATGGACATGTGGTGCTTTATTGAAAATCTATGTCACACTAAGTCCATGTAGCTTCTAAGAGTCTGAACAATATCATAATGGCCGCATGATTATTTTACCTTAGTCACCAATAGGCGCGCGGATTAATTAAGTATAGTTAATCATGAAAGTTATCAAGCTAAATGGGATAAATATGATTAAGATTAGCCATGTGTGGCTAGGATTAAATCATTCTGGAACCAATGAATGACTAGGACTGAGCCACATGCTGTACATGAGGGTGACTAAAGAGATGTCCCTAAGGTCTTTGGTATCCTATAGAGATTAAGCTTATGCCACTTGAGCAAATGACATCAGTATAGAACTTAAGATCAGACCAAAGCTCATTATGTAATCGGATCAGGGCTCACCATGTTGTTGGCCCAGAGGCCTTCTACTCTAGTTTTGATGATGATTAACTCATGTAGTTATAGTTTACTAATAATCTTTTGATATTCAGTTTCAGATATTTAACCAAGATATTAGTAGATGATTAGCTTCAACAAAGGTGTTTTGGAGCTTTCACATGGTGATTGAAGAGCTCGAGCGTCAAGTTCATATCTAGCACTCGGTTGAAGTCAAGCTCATTGGATCGCGTTTGGATCGAGTCGACTTGGAGACGGTGTTCTACAAGAAGACTTCGGTTTGTTTAGTTAAGATTTAGTTTAGATCCATTGTAAAGATTAGAAAGTGTGGTATGCTCAAGTTCACAACACACACTTGTTTTAAGTTTCATGTTTATTGGTTTTGGTTTTCGGTTTAACCGATCTTGGTTTTCATGAATAGAATTGAATCAAAACAAGTTTACATAGTTTAATGTATATTAGATTTGATCTATATGCATCTATGCTTCACATACTTAGAAAAACTTATTTTGATACACTATCCATGTGTTTGAAGTTTTGTATTTAGACAAAACCTACTTTTGGATTTAATGTCAAAAACATAGATATTATACCTTTCATGTATATTGGATTCTATCCATATACTATATGCTTCAAAGTTGTTTAAGTATCATGTTTTTGTATTTACATGTATTTTGAAAAAATCGGATTTCGATTTCAAAAATCCAAGTTTTGGAAAATACGGTTTTTGATTTAAGGCAAAATTTTCAAGTCACAAAAATGGTTCAAAATGTTTGTAACATGGTTTGATTTTTACTCAAACATGTTTGTATTTCAAAGATATAACAAGAACTGATTTTTGTGGAATTTATGAGATTTTATGAGATTTATTTGAGAATAAAAAGACCAGTTTTTAAATCCTAAAAAATATCTGCCAGGCTCTGGCGATCGACCGGGACGGTCGACCAGACCAGTAGTCGGTCGACCGATGTGCCCGAGACGTGCACAAGGCCGGTCGACCGTGCGGTCGACCGACTGAAGTCACCCCACTCTCGGGTGGGGGCGGTCGACCAGGCGGTCGACCGTGAGCTTTGGCCCGGTCGACCGGGCGGTCGACCGCTGGGCTCAACGGTCAAAAATTTGACCGTTCGCCGGTCGACCGGCCAGTCGACCGGAAGGGCATTCTGGCCCTTTTCAGCTGCCAACGGGCAGATTTTCAAAGGGGCTATAAATACCCCATTTGAAATTGGTTTTTGATAAGGATTTTGAGAGCTAAAATTTCTATCTTCTAAAAAGAGTTTTAGAGCCAAAAGATTTAATCTTTATTTGTTTTTCAAGGGTTGAAAAAATCAAAGAAAAATAGAGATTTGGGATCTTTGTTTTGTTCTTCATTTCTATCAAACTCTAATTGATTTCCCAAGTATTTTTCTTTGAGTTTTTGATTTCCAAACACCTTGATTTCTCACACTTGAGCTTATCTACTATCCTATCTATTAGGATCTTTGTTTTGTGGGAAAAGAATTTGGTATGTGGTCTTTGTGATCACCAAGTTGTAAACCTTCCATTGATTGTGATATCCCTCTAGTGAGAGGTGATTGAGTTGATATCCCTCAAGTGTGAGGTGATAGTGGAAGTGGTACTTGGCTCCCTCTAGTGAGAGGTGGAGATTGGTTTGTAATCCCTCTAAGTGTAGAGGAGATTGTGGTTGTTGGCTAAGTGCCTATCCCTCTATTGTGAGGTTGATATTGTGGTGGCTTTGTGCCTAGCCTCTAAGTGTAGAGGTTGTGTTGTATTTGAGAGAGGAGTTGTGTACTCCCGGTTATTGTATTGCCCAAAATCCTCAGTGGAGGTTCCCTGTGTGGGAAGTCCTGTGTGGACGAGTTAGTGGAAATCCTTCTGTGTGAAGGCGGGGACGTAGAGTTGTGTGCTCGAACCTCGAAACAAATAAAGTTGGCTTGGCCGGTCGACCGACTGAAGTCACCCCACTCTCGGGTGGGGGCGGTCGACCAGGCGGTCGACCGTGAGCTTTGGCCTGGTCGACCGGGCGGTCGACCGCTGGGCTCAATGGTCAAAAATTTGACCGTTCGCCGGTCGACCGGCCAGTCGACCGGAAGGGCATTCTGGCCCTTTTCAGCTGCCAACGGGCAGATTTTCAAAGGGGCTATAAATACCCCATTTGAAGTTGGTTTTTGATAAGGATTTTGAGAGCTAAAATTTCTATCTTCTAAAGTGTTTTAATACAAGTTTTCAAAAGAGTTTTAGAGCAAAAAGATTTGATCTTTATTTGTTTTTCAAGGGTTGGAAAAATCAAAGAAAAATAGAGATTTGGGATCTTTGTTTTGTTCTTCATTTCTATCAAACTCTAATTGATTTCCCAAGTATTTTTCTTTGAGTTTTTGATTTCCAAACACCTTGATTTCTCACACTTGAGCTTATCTACTATCCTATCTATTAGGATCTTTGTTTTGTGGGAAAAGAAATTGGTATGTGGTCTTTGTGATCACCAAGTTGTAAACCTTCCATTGATTGTGATATCCCTCTAGTAAGAGGTGATTGAGTTGATATCCCTTAAGTGTGAGGTGATAGTGAAAGTGGTACTTGGCTCCCTCTAGTGAGAGGTGGAGATTGGTTTGAAATCCCTCTAAGTATAGAGAAGATTGTGGTTGTTGGCTAAGTGTCTATCCCTCTATTGTGAGGTTAATATTGTGGTGGCTTTGTGCCTAGCCTCTAAGTGTAGAGGTTGTGTTGTATTTGAGAGAGGAGTTGTGTACTCTCGGTTATTGTATTGCCCAAAATCCTCAGTGGAGGTTCCCTGTGTGGGAAGTCCTGTGTGGACGAGTTAGTGGAAATCCTTCTGTGTGAAGGCGGGGACGTAGAGCTGTGTGCTCGAACCTCGAAACATATCTTGGTGTTTGCATTTGATCCACTTTCTCTAACTCTCTCTTACATTGTGTATTGATTCATATTGTCATATCATATACATGCTTGATTTGTTTGTGTGCCTCACTTGTGTTTAACCACGAGAGCTTCATATAGCACCTCAACTCTTATTCAGAGGAATCAAGAGGAGTTAGTCCAGAGCCCTTCACCGGGAATTCGGCTATACTCGTTGGTTAGTGTGTTGCATTAAGTTTTTAATTTCCGCATTATTGTTCATAGATTAGCCGTACACCTATTCAACCCCCCCCCTCTAAGGGCGTGTTTGGATGTAAGGAATCGGAGTGAAGTGAGGAAGTGGGGAAGTATAATTGCTCATTTCCCTATCTATCCAAACACCGGAAAAGGAAAATAAGAAAACCCCCTTTTCCCTTTTTCATCTCTCTTTTACACAACCATTTTCTCAATTCCAGAGTGCTACAGTTAATTTTGTGGTCATGTAAATCTCATTTATAATAAGTTATAGCATAAAACAGTTAATTTTTTGGTCATGTAAATCTCACTTGCATTCTAATTACAATCTATTTTTTATTTTTCTTAATTAATTTTTATTTTAATATTATTTTGCGGTCAACTTTGTGGTCAACTTTTCCATTTCCACTTTTCATTACCATCCAAACACCGGAAACGACAAAACATTTTCCAAACCACACTTCCCAACAACCATCCAAACACCAGAAAATTTACTACTCATTTCCCTTTTTCCTAAAGGAAATAAATCTTACTTCCTACTTCCTCACTTCACACCAATTCCTTAAATCCAAACAGACCCTAAGTGTACTTTCACATGTAGCTTGTTATATTAGAGTGTGAGCTCAAATACTCCTCATGGCACCACATGTCATATCGCATGCATGTAGAACTTGAGCTAAAATGTACATGAGACAGGTCGTCTATTTAGCATGCAAGTCTTCCAGAAAAATCATGAATGTATGTACTTCCGCACGGTATGGATGTGCATGCAGGCAGTCAGAAACCCTACTATTCGACCAACAACAAAAGAGTTGTACATACATTCTCCAGCTGACTGATAGCACAAAACCTTATATACCACTGATAATTTACGTACATTCATCAATTTCACATCAAGTCATCCATATATTAATCAATGCATGGATGTTCACGGGCGCACACAAACATAAACCATGCAAGAAGTTTACTTAGACGCGTTAGTTAGAATAATAACTAATTCAGATTCAGATACTGAAAAAGCATGAAACAGAATCATTTATCATTCAAATTCAGATAGTTGCTTAATCAAATGCATGTGACAAGAACCATGCGCCATTCTAGTTAAGACAGTTAAAATCAGGGACCTGTTCTATCATATATGAACACGAGCGATCTCCTAAGAACACTTGCAGCCCTCCAGAATATTAATATTCAACAAACAAGACCGCTTTAACAAACACAGTTACCAACTCTGCTGCAAATTATCAATACTAAACTGGGAAATACTGATTCTAATGTCTTTTTCTTCAGACTGAAAATGGGGTTTTTGCACTGATGTAATTAGATTAGAATTTGAGTTTACTGGTAGAGGTTACAAGGGAGTTTCCTGCTTCAACTGCATGTTGACTGTCAGATAAAATTCTAATTCACTAGCAAAGCCAGGTTATTTGATCACATTTTCACTTGGGAGACAGAACTAAAAAAAGTAAGCGGCTGGTCATCATTACGACACATTTAATCAAGTGTCGATATGGTTATAAAGTTTGCCAAATCAACTTGTATGTAGACTACATTATTTATTAGCATTAGACTACCGATATAAAAGATTTTCCTTCTCAGGTATACTCAATACTGAAGATGTATAACTGAGCACTTGAATACCTTGGTCATCATTGAAAGACATGGTGATTGATGAAAAGAAAGGTAAAACACTAAAAATAATATGGAAACAGCATCCACCTAAAAGTGTTCCTCAAAGAAGAGACACGTCATGATATTTAAAAGGTTTGACTTTTCTTTCACCAACAAGATCAGCCACAGTTTGTGCAAACACATTTACCAAATGGTCTACCTTGAAAAACACACTTACCAAAATCATCCCAAACTTACATTTTGCAACCCTCAAGACTCAAAGATCCACTACCAATACTGCCCAACTTCTCCCCTCAGGTCGCAACCCCATAACCTTATTTCTCTGTTTTAAATATTGACCGAGTCGGTCGAGATATCGGCCGATATCTCATTTTTTTCCTGCTACCGATAGGATATGGGGAAATCGTTTGTCATATCATTTGCAGCAAAAAACAGCCGATATTTCCCGATATTTGAAATATCGGCCAATAAATCGCCCGATATCAAGGCAATAAATCGCCCGAGATATCGCCCGATATGAAGTAACTTATTTATCGCACGACTGCGTGCAAATGCACATTGTTTTTTATCATCTTTGCATGCATATTACATCATTTTTATTTGGTAGATGATATCTATGACACTAAACCATTTTTTAGTTATCAATATTTTATAATATATACTATCCAATATGAATGCCCGATATGCGCGCGTTTCCCCGATATCTCCCTCGATATCCAATAATCCGATATGAAAAAACCCCATCCGATACGATCCCGATATCTTAGAACCTTGCCCTATTTGTACGAATTCAACTTCAATTCCTGCCTTCGCCAATCTTCAAACAAATCCATTACCTAACATTCTTTTAATTCTAGCCCATCCCAAATACTCCAAACTATATCTTGCTTCCAGTTTCACCTTTAAATTTACCATACCAAACAGATGAACATGTGACCCTTACAAATTTAGAGTGAGAAATGAATATAGGCAAAGTACAAAATAAGAACATGCCTTAATTAAACTAAAATTTCAGATGACCCTGAAACAACAGTAAAGTCAACTATCAAACAAAATTTAAAATATCAGAAGAATAAAATAGAAACTGAATCCGAATACTCAAACAAGGACATAATTCACTTTATATTCTTCAGTATACCTCTACACTTGTGCCTCATTTATTAATAGTCAAACTTGCCCAAATTCCTTTGATCAATAATCGCCTTTGTCTCTGTCTGACATTTTACTGTAGAACTTAAAATATGGAAACAACATTTCTCAGGAATTTTGGTCTCGACTCTAGAGCAGCTGACTTGCCTCTATGCAGATGTCAGCAGTTAAGTGTGCCAGTTTTACGTGCTTTTACCCCAAAATTATTTCTGCTTCTCCCAACAGTTCATTTTTGCCATTGATATCGCCTGTTGTTTTTTTTTTTTTTTATCGAAGCCTAAAATTTGCTATTTATACTGTATATGACTATAATGGAACATGGAGACCGAGAATGAAAATAATCACTTATGAAACAGTAAATTAATCAGAATGGTTAACTCGAATTATACTATTAATTTCACAAGAAAATTTCACTCTCTGTAATCAAGACCACAACAAGAGATACCCGTGCCTCAACCTGGTAGCTAAACAGAAGTGAAATGTTATAGATAAACACCAAGTGCTTTTTTTTTAACAACATTTCTTCAAGCCTAAGATCCCAAACAGATTCCCTAATAAGAAGGATAGAAGAAAAAATCAAATATGTTGACCTGAATAAAAATATTTCACTAAACCAGTCATCCAAGCAACCTCTGCAGGAAATATTTAGTTAATACAACAAATCCATCTATGCCTTGAATCTATCCCACCTGACTTCTATCCCGCACTGACTTTCCCGCAGAGCTTCCTTTACAGCAAAGGGACTGATGTCGTCTTTCATTCCATAAGGCTCATGAAGTTATGGTGCTGTTGCCTAATTGACAAAATTGATTGTCTTTGGACCCCCATTTCATTTTGCCAAAATCCCATAGCTTCAAGTATAATCTACATGGATTCACTGCTTAATATTCAAAGCAGTTACAAGTACCTCAGTGCAATAATCCGATCATGCACAAAAGTTCCCAAGCAATGAAAATGCAAGGTGTAAGGCTCTTCCTACACTGTGCTAACTGGATTCAACCTCCTCAGAGAATTATTGCTTGCTAAAGTACCGCCGTTCATGATCAATATCCTAATATATAGCAAGTTATCAAGTCAAAGCCCACCCTCACAACACCCCCCAAAAATAAGTAAATAAATAAATAAAAAGAAAGAAAACACAACCACCATCACAAATACAACGAATAAAATTCCCCCAAAATATAGATAGCCTACTAATTAAAAAAAAGACAGTAAGCCAGACTATAAAATCAAAGATGATAACAAATATATCATAACCCAAAAAGAATCATGCCACATAAGCACGAAAGGCATGAAAACTTGATGCACATGAACCAAAGTAAAAACGCAATATAACCAAAAATTAAATAGATAATGTTTGACAAGGAGAAAAGCATTCTTGTATAGCAGATTCATACTGTTAACAATTAACAATTTAAGGCGGGCTATAAGTAGCCTTGCATGGAATACCAATACTGGAAGCAAACAAAACACACATACCTTAGACAGTGAATGCTTAGGGCACATTTAGATCCATGTAATTGCAAAGTAGTTTAGCTTGGAACTGTAGTTTCAGCAAGAGAAGTTTGTGTGTTGTTAACATTTGGAAGTGTACTAGTGTTGCTCTCTGTGACTCTCTCATTATTTGGCTGTGTGACTGAATAACCTCCAGAAATTTGTTCACCAGAACTATTAGGAGTTCTTCTGCCTTCTCTTGTGTCCAGACGCTCCATCATGCGTGAAACAGAAGCAATTCCAGCGGTAACTTCCCTCCTAACTTCAGAACCAATATCTGCCACAGAAGTATTACGTGAAAACAGCCTCTCCTTCCATCCCCTTGTACTCTTTGTGATAGAATCTTTGTACCTGATATGGGGCAGAAAAAGACGTGAATTGGCATTTCCTGTATATAACCAATTTGTATACAGACCAAAAAGAATGCAGCGCTACCTCATCGAGACAGCATTTAGGCGAGATTTTAAAGATTCAGAAAAGGACTGCAAGTCTGATGGTCCTGCTCGGTCTTGTCCTACTGGAGTAGTTTGTCCGGCGGAACTCCTGTTAAAAAAATGGCCAATTAAACACCCAAACTATACAAGGGGAAAAGTTTCCAATGGTTACATTAGCCATTTATAATATCAAGAAATACCTGCTATTTGAAATAACAGACCTGCTGGCATTGGTGGCACTGGACCCAGATGATAAGATACCAACTGGATTAGCAGGAGCCCGATTTACTTCTGGGGTTTGATATGATTCTTCCTCTGTAGTAATATGTACTGCTGAAGGACTAGCAGCTGAAGCAGGAGATGGTTGATTTTCTCCTCTTGGACCAGAAATGGAACCAACAGGAGGGGCATTTGGGTGTGTTGAGAACACCAGAAATTGTGGGCGGCCCTGAGCTGCAGACCTGCCTCGTTGCCCTTCTCTTCTGGCAATATGATGTGATCTTCCCATTGCTGCAGCAGCAGCCAAGTGTTGGATTATGCGCTCTTCAAGTTCCGCATCATTTACACCAACTGGTAACTGCGATGAGGTTTTCAGAGCAAAAAGTTCTCAAGACAGTTAAAAGAAACTTGTTCTCTTTAGTCCAAGTAAAATAAGACAACACCGATTACCCACATGCTGCAATTCAAAATCTCCAAGTGCAGGGTGATGAAAAATGGCGGCATTCCGCGTCTGATTGGACCTAATGTTCCTCTCACGTTCTACACCTTCAAATAACTCTTGGCTGCCACAGCCACGATTTCACATCATAAAGATAAAAGATTTAGTCACAACAGCAGGAAATGTATAATGAAAGAATATAACAATCAAACACCTTATGGGATCCTTCAAACTGATTGGCTGCCAACACATAGGGCACTGTGAGCTCCTCTGGCACCTACAAAAAAATATTTTGATTAATTTAATCCTAGACAGGAAAGAAATCAGCTGGCTGTAACTTTGGAGATGCCAAATATTTATAATTTTACATCAATTGAACAAAGATAAGCACTAACAAAGGCAGAGATGAGTAGCAATTAACATATGATAATTTAACCAATTGATCAATCTGTGGAAAGGTTGAAAAAAATGCATTCACAAAATCATGCATGTTTCTAATTTACAGAAGTTAGATTTTACAAGAATAACACATAAAAGTCTTTAAAGACAAATTGTACATTATAAATTGTAGGAGTTAATTTAATATAGAACAGTTATACTACTAATCAAAACCGACCAAAGAGAGGTTTTCTCCCGTGACTCCTTTACAAATTTTGTGCGTCCGCCTCTCTCTCTCTCTCTCTCTCTCTCTCTCTCTCTCTCTCTCTCTCTCTCTCTCCCGCCCCCCCCCCCCACTCTGTCTCCCCTTTCCCCCCTCTCCCTCTCTCTCCTCTTTCCCCTCTCCCCCCTCTCTCTCTCTCGCTCTATCTCCTTCTCTCCGCCCTCCCCTCTCCCTCTCATGACCATTGCCGCCGTCAGTCGGTTTCCCACTGACCGATGGCGTATACTAGTATTAACAAATTACAGAAGTTGGTCTCGTTTGATATAGAGCAGTGCGTATACTAGTATTAACAAATTACAGAAGTTGGTCTCGTTTGATATAGACGTGCGTATACTAGTATTAACAAATTACAGAAGTTGGTCTCGTTTGATATAGAGCAGTTATGCTACTAACATTTAAGATTTACCTATCACACTGAAAACAACAGAAGAGAATAAATCCAACTGTTTCTATCTAATAGAAAAAATAACTAATCAAAATAATACACGAAACCAAAATTTGACCACCTAAGCTTTCAAGCGTATTCATCTCAACCAACAAATCACCAGCTCAAATAACAAAAGAAACAGTTGTTACCATTCAAGAATGCATTGTAGGTGGAACTCATGCTTGCAGCTAGTCACCTGAACAATCAACAGCAAGAACAACTACCCACTAAGAAAATAAACCAAATCAGAATCACAAATCTATCTACAAACAAGTCGAATTCAATCACAAACAGTCGAAGGATCGCTCTCGCAGAAGGCCTCGAGGCATATGCTGCACGAATCATCGCAGGCATCCTGGATGCCCCCTTCAACAAAAGCCGCGGCCGATTGCAACTGGCTCTCCATCTTCAAAGTCTCTTCCATCTTCAAACAATAAGAAACAGAGAGATCAGTTCAGGATCAGACGAGATTAACCCTTCAAAGACATCAAAGTCGGCAACTTTATGAACAAAAGGAGTATTCCAAACGCGTGCCCCAATCCAAACTAAGAATCAGCTAATAATTCATCAATAAACCCAAAAAAATCGCATAAATTGACAAAAATCGGAGCGTACCTTCAGCGATTGGAGTGCGATCCGGGATGACGAATCGACGATCGGTCCTCGGTTTGTCGAGACCGAGCTTGGACTTTGGGCGGTGGTCTGTGAAGAAACCCTAGAGAGAGAGAAGACGGGCTCGGTCCTCTCGTTCGCGGAGAGAGAGAGAGTAGTTTCCCACCTTATAAATATATCTGGGCCCTGATATAAGGCGTTCCCACCTTTTGACCGAGGGGAGGGAGAAATTTGGTATGTGATGGGAACAATTTATATTTTATATCATAAAATTATAAGAAATTAAGAAATTAGGTTATACTCCTGATTAGGGGTGTCACCGGGTGAGGAGTATTCGCGGTTCGTATCTGAATCCGTCTCCAATTCGAGTATGGATATCATTTTTTTCATATCCATCAATATTCATATCTTTATCCGTATCCGAAAGTTAGAGGTAGATACGGATATGGTGAAAGCAATATCCTATCCATATCCGATTCGATATCCCGATTCGATATCCGAAAGTTAGGTGCTTGATAATGATATCCGTATAGAAGAGACGATTTTTCAATATAATAATGCAATAGAATTTGATACTTTGAGTTGGTGAAAAATTAATAATAAAGTATTCGATTCTTATAATGGTAACACGAGATATTTTGAGTATTTCGACATCATGGCATCTGAATCAGCATTTAACACCGGAGGTCGTGTAATCTATTGCTATAGAAATCGAATGCCAATGGATACGGTGGAAGCATTGATATGTAAATAATAATATCAGAGTATTTATCACATTTTATATTTTTATAGATGAGATAAAAAGTAATATAAGTATATCCGTTTAGTTTATCCTTATCCCTGTCCAATTTTACATATCCGATTAGTATCTGCATCTGATCCGTTAAAATCGGATCCATATCTGATATTCAATTTTGACGGATACAAATATCTTTTTTTTCACATCGGTCAATCTGTATCTGTATCCATTTCCAAATGTTCACTGCATATACAAATATGATAAAGATAATATCTGATCCATATCTGATTTGACGGCCCCCCTACTCGGCTACTCCTGATAATTCCGATTTTGTTCCCCAAAAATAATTTTCTTTCCTTTTCTTTTTGGTTGGGTCAGCACTTAGATGGAGGAACCATTAGGGCCCAATGCAAAAGCCTTTCAACTTGCTATTATAGTGTGGCAAGTGGGCTTGACTTGGGCCATCAATAATAATATTAGTCTTTTTTTGGAGGAGACTAATATAGATGGCCCAAGTCAAGAGCGGTGGATAATTTTCTATATTAGTCTTGTTTCAATGTCAAGAGTGGGAGGTGATTTTCTAAGCTTGTGTTCGAGACCATGTGGCTCGTTTGACTTTTAAACTTTTGTTTTTTGCTTTGTTTTTTGTGTTTTTTTTTTTTTTTTGGCAAATTTTTGTTCTTGTTTTCCTGGTTAACATGGGATACAATGATACAACATTGCAAATTTAGGTGCAGTATGTTTTCTTATTTTATTATATAACATTATTTTATTTATTACAAATTTAGGTGCAGTGTGCTTTAGTTTATTTTGTTGTTGACTATTTTATAATTTTTTATTTTATTATATAACAATATTTTGGTATGCAAATATATAATGTGTATGGTTTATAGAATATTGTTTAAATTATAAATATTGATAACTAGCTAACTGGTTATTATACAATTATTATTAATAATAAATTAGACAATGATTAGTGATAACTATAATAATTAATCTAGTGTTCAATATGAAATATTATTAATATTCTTTTATTAAAAAATAGTTAATTCATGCTTAGTGAGCATTTAGTATATTTAAATAATGAATAGTTTCACATTATTAAAAATCCTACAAAATTGTCCTAATTGCATTTCAAATTGTACTAGTTCTACTCCAAATTATTCGAGTCTGAGTCCAAGTCCCAATAAAATTCAGTTACCAATTCCAAGTCCTATTAGAACAAATTATCCAAGTCCTTACAATAACAATCAATAGTCATTACAATTACATAATAAGAAAACTCCTACTTGTAGAGTAATTAGCGTTATAATTTTAATTATAATATTGTTTTTTAACACCCTATCACAAACTCAAAGTGGATACAATATTGTAAGTTTGAATAATGTGCAGGAGAGAAAAAACGAGGCTGATAAAATATCTGCAAGATAATCTAGAAGGTGAAGCCCTTTAGCGACAACACGATTCGAAGTTTAAATTTGAAGAATAATCCAATTGCATAGTGTAGTTTAGAGCATATCATATCGTCGACATTGAAAGCTGTTCTAGTACCATGTTAAATTAGTTAAATTAAACTGAATTATGTACATTATCAATGACGACAGTGCCCGAGAATATATAGGCATTACAATTACACAATAAGAAACTCCTATTTTTAATTAAATTATACAGTTAATATTATAATTTTTAAACTCTGATTCTATTCTTTAATAGAAATAAACTAATTAGGCTAAATTTTCCGAATCTATCATAAACTATTAAGAGATTGCTCAAAACTGTTCTCAACTTTTTTTTCTCGAAACTATCATGAACTTTTATATGCATTTGCTCAAAACTATCTACCATTAACTTCTCCATCTAAAATTATGTCACTTTCCTATCTCGTTACATTTTATGCCCTTGTGTGAATAATTAACTATATATGTATAAGTATTGCTTGAGAAAATTATTAAAAAGTTAAAAATGCCTTAAAATACAAAAAGAAAATCATTTTGGAAAAGAAGATGCCTTTTTGTAAACAAACTCTTGTAGTTATTTTATTTGAAATGAAAATTTTTTTGAAAAAAATAATCTTAAAAAGATAAATTATTTTAAAAGAAGGGCATTCTATGACTCTTTACTTGTATGTTAACGGGGTTAGGGAATTTTCAGCAAAAAGCAAAATTTATTATAGTTTCAAGATCACAAAGAAAGCTAATGATGATTTTAAGTAAAATCCTAATAGTTCATGATAGTTTTAGAGAATTTAATCAAAATAAATATAGATTTCTTTCAGAACAATGGCAAAACTTTTGCCCTAGACTATAATTCAAATCTTGTTTGCATTAACCCACAATCTGCACTCAGGAAAAGAAAAAAAGATATAACATTGTCTGCAAGAGTCTACTTTGGAATCTAAGATTCTTTTGCAGGAGTCTACTTTGGAATCTAAGATTCTTTTGGAATCTAAGATTCTTTTGAAGGACTCGGGGCACCATCTCAAATGTAACCTCCTGATCCTTGGTGTACGTATTACCGTATCGGTACGCGATACGACGTACAAAATTGATTTGACCTCCGTAGTAGTCCGATTGAGCTGATTTCAGTTTCAAAAAAAAAATCATTTTCTAAGATTTGCGATTTTTCAGGATTTTCTGGAAATTTTCTGGATTATTTTGGAAAATCGTCGTAGTCGGTGTCAACCGATACCGATAATCGGCTCTACGATTTTTCTTTCACAAACGGAGTAAAATTTTGAGAATCCGCTTTCACCGTGTGTCTTAGAATCGTATTCTCTACGTTAGAGTATTTTTGGGGATTTTTCTGAATTTATCGAAAATCCGGCAAAACCGGTGTCGCCCGGTATCGGCGACAGCTTCCGGGATTCTTAATTTGCAAACCAGATTGAGTTTCTGCAAACCGTCTTCATCTTAAGTCTCAGGATAATATTCTCTATTTTCTATAATTTTTGGGCATCATTCGGAGCTAGTCAATTTATGACCATATTAAAATATTATTAAATTATTATTTTAAAACTCTTTTCTTTTTCTTTTATTTTCCTTTCTCTTCTCTTCTCTGGCTTCTTCCAGAGAACTCCCCCCACTGACTTACCCATCTCCCACCGCCTCTCTCTCCCTCTATTAAAATCTCTCTCCCTCTCTCATTCAAAAATATCCTCTCTCTCTCCTCACAATCTCTCTCTCTCTCTTACACACACACACACTCTCTCTCTCTCTCTTAAACTCTCTCTCTTCCCCCAAATTCCCCCTCTCTTCCTGGCCCGGACCCATGCCCGCGGCCAGAGGTGGCCGCCGGCCAAGAGGCGCCACCACCTCCTCCTCCCTTTCTTCCTCTCCTTTTTTTTTTCTTCTTCTTTTTCTTCTTCTCTTCTTTTGCTGTAAATCCCTCCCCCTCACTCCAGCTCACTCTCTCTCCTCTCCTCTCTCTCACCGAACCTACGGCCCACCGCCGGCGGCCGAGACCGCCACCGGCGGGCCTCCCCGTCGCCGGCCAGCTGCTGCTGGCCGGACTGGGCGCGGCCACGGCAGCAGCGCAGGCTGCTGCTGCCGCCTCCTTATGGGTTCACACCCATAAATGGGTGTGAACCCAATAACCCAACTGCGTTTCTTTGCAATCCAATAACCCATTTGGGTTTAGTTAAAACCCCAAAATCCACTTGGCCCAAACCCGACCCGTTAACCCATTACTTTAAAGTTATGGGTTTGGGTCGTGGATCCAAATCCGACCCATTAACAGTCCGAACCCGCTCCAAAACCCGTTACAGGTACTTTTACATAAAACCCCTGCTCAATTTTATTAATTGCATTTTGAATTATTTCTATTTACATATTTATCCCATTTTGATTATGTTTAGCGTTCGGGCAATATCGGGAGCATCCGGACTCCGATTTGGACGATTCTGGATTCGTTGCGATCGTGGGAAAGAGAGCTACAGTCCTATGACCAGTTTGTGAGTGTTTTCTTTTTAATAAATTATATTTATTCATGTTTAATGAATTGAGTGATTGTTTAGATAAATAAATCGTGATTATGGGTAAATTACTAGATTGTTCATAAATGACTTAATTATAGAAAAGGCATATTGTGTAATGCATGATAACATAATCAATAAAATAACATTTGCATCTGCTTCATGATTTCATATAATATATACCATATAGTTCATATAATGTATACATGATAGAGCACCATAGTAAAATGGTTAGATTATTATTCTACATGGTTTTCTTCCATCTATCACATCTGTCACTTCATAGCCATCAATCATGATTACGTAGGACTATTACATGTGCACAGATACACGCGGACTCTATGACATCAGATACAGTCACTATTACACTATCACCCTTACCGACCCACCGATACACGGAATACTGTATTGCATATAAAGATCTGTTACACGCTATACCATTAGTTGATGTTCCGCCATTGCATAGATACCGAGATTCACAACACTATTCCTGCATGTTTGAGACCTACTGATATACGGTTACACTAGTACACTGGATACCGTCATGTTATATTGATATCATCGTTACTTGGATGCTCGATACATTGTTATCTCATCTTCACCCATCACTGTTACACATGCTCACAACACGCGTGTACATGTATGTATTGTTTCCATCTTATTGTCATATGACTCACCGTGCATATTACATGTATTATTGTGCCATGTTACCGTATTCATGTTATATGATTATTTCCTGTTACTGATATGGATATTCCTGTTACTGGACATGAGAGCTGTTGATACGTGATATGTGGAATCCCACATCTATTGTTCCCGTTTCCTGTTATATTGTTCCCGTTATATTGTTCCCGTTTCCCGTTATATTATTCTATGCTATCAACAGAGCTCAGGTCCAGTTATCATGTTACCCGTATCGTGTACTGTATTTGTTCTTGTTACACTGTATACTTAACATATCAGATAATAATGATAACTTGGGTATGGGGGAGACTTGACGGTTGATTAGATCATATCGGGTGGATGTCTGGATCCATTGTTTGTCCCACTGCAGGGGACGGGGTAGTGCTGGCTACCGTCTGTTACTCATGAGCATCCCGTTATTGTTTTAGCTCATTGAGATTCCCGTTACATGTTACAGCTCTAGCGGGCTGGCCCTGGTCTCAGCAGCCAGGGGTCTGTTTAAGGCCGTTGTCCCGGGTATGCACGGGATACACCCACCCGATAAGAACTCCTCGACCATGGGTTTCCAATTAACATAATAAAACAGTATACACAATAGTGACGTCGGGAACACTTGTTATTTGATCACTCTCTCGTTTGGATAATGGTACCCGTAGGCCATGTCCGGATGGGTTCGATTGGAGTGCGGGCTCCAGTATGAACTGCCAGTGGTATGGGACACTGGAAGAGATTGATTAAAATACCAGGTGGTACTGATTGCTACTATTGTATAAAGAACATGACTTGCCTGATACATGTTTACTATTGTATAGTTGTACTTGTTACTGTTCCTGATCATTTATCCGCTATCAGGTTACCTGTATGATCGTTACTTTACCTGGTACTGTTACGTTTTCTGTGGTGACATACTACTCATGCACATGTATACGATGCATTGCATATATTCTGTTTTGCATTGACTATATGCTGCCTAGACACCACACCGTAGTATGGTTATGTTGCATACTTCATCCACACGTTTATGTCCATCACATCATCACTATACAACTATAGTTATTACTGTAGACATGACCCGATGATAACATGCTAGGTAATGCTGGTATTAAAATATGACATGATTATATTTTCTACTGCTTCTTATATACTTATTATATGGTATCACTAGTACAACATCATGTAATATATATATGTATCGTGCTTGTATTACTATTGTATATATTACTACCTCCTCCTTCATCTTACCACTCACTAGGTCGCTTTCTGATGACCCTGGGTTTGCGTGCCCAGGTTGGAGATTCGAGTTATCGTTCGGGCAGCTAGTTCATTGGATTCACATAGTAGACTTTACCATCGGGGTTCCTTTATAGGTATCTTTGTGCTTTGTTCCTGTTATCTTATTTATCCCTGTTTATATATCTGTTATGATCGCTCACCCCTTTCTGCAGGTATTTTTGTACTTATGTCCTACTGGAACTCTTGTATACTTGGAGGCTATGTCCTGTACTGAGGCTTAACGTACACGTGAGGGTGTTTCCACCTCGCGTATGTACGTCGCCATAACGTCCTCGTACCTGCGGGATCGGGGCGTTACATAGTGGTATCAGAGCCTAGGTTCACACCTGGTGTGGGTAACCACATGGGTCAATCCTCGGGCTCTTACCAACAGTACAATCAGGTTCAGATTAACTGATCTGTATCTGAATTTGGGCATTCCAGCAACGAGTACAAGAATACCATGACCTTGACGATTCATTCCTTGACTCGCTTATATTCCTTCCTTCTTTCCAGTTGTCAACCAGAACATCCGATTTCCTTCTCGCTTTCCTTGCATCGTCTTGCTTCCCATCCGTTCGGATTAGTTCACTACCATACTTCTCCATCCCGGGTTCCTTCTGGATAGCAGAGTGCGCAGCGGAAGTGTCGTGGACCCGTCACCTTTAGGCTTTGGGGTTGAAAATCTTGTTCTCACACCTGAATAGAAATTGCGAGGACGCAATTTTTGTAAGGTGGGGAGAAATGTAACATCCAGATCCCTGGTGTACGTATTACCGTATCGGTACGCGATACGACATACAAAATTGATTTGACCTCCGTAGTAGTCCGATTGAGCTGATTTCAGTTTTAAAAAAAATCATTTTCTAAGATTTGCGATTTTTCAGGATTTTCTGGAAATTTTCTGGATTATTTTGGAAAATCGTCGTAGTCGGTGTCAACCGATACCGATAATCGGCTCTACGATTTTTCTCTCACAAATGGAGTAAAATTTTGAGAATCCGCTTTCACCGTGTGCCTTAGAATCGTATTCTCTACGTTAGGGTATTTTTGAGGATTTTTCTGAATTTATCGAAAATCCGGCAAAACCGGTGTCGCCCGGTGTCGGCGACAGCTTTCGGGATTTTTAATTTGCAAACCGGATTGAGTTTCTGCAAACCGTCTTCATCTTAAGTCTCAGGATAATATTCTCTATTTTCTATAATTTTTAGGCATCATTGGAGCTAGTCAATTTATGACCATATTAAAATATTATTAAATTATTATTTTAAAACTCTTTTCTTTTTCTTTTCTTTTCCTTTCTCTTCTCTTCTATGGCTTCTTCCAGAGAACTCCCCCCACCGACTTACCCATCTCCCACCGCCTCTCTCTCCCTCTATTAAAATCTCTCTCCCTCTCTCATTCAAAAATATCCTCTCTCTCTCTCTCTCTCACTCTCTCTCTCTCTCTTAAACTCTCTCTCTTCCCCCCAAATTCCCCCTCTCTTCCTGGCCCGGACCCATGCCCGCGGCCAGAGGTGGCCGCCGGCCAGGCGCCGCCGGCCAAGGGGCGCCACCACCTCCTCCCCCTTTCTTCCTCTCCTTCTTTTTTTCTTCTTCTTTTTCTTCTTCTCTTCTTTTGCTGTAAATCCCTCCCCCTCACTCCAGCTCACTCTCTCTCCTCTCCTCTCTCTCACCGGACCTACGGCCCACCGCTGGCGGCCGAGACCGCCACCGGCGGGCCTCCCCGTCGCCGGCCAGCTCCTGCTGGCCGGACTGGGCGCGGCCACGGCAGCAGCGCAGGCTGCTGCTGCCGCCTCCTTATGGATTCACACCCATAAATGGGTGTGAACCCAATAACCCAATTGGGTTTCTTTGCAATCCAATAACCCATTTGGGTTTAGTTAAAACCCCAAAATCCACTTGGCCCAAACCCGACCTGTTAACCCATTACTTTAAAGTTATGGGTTTGGGTCGTGGATCCAAACCCGACCCATTAACAGTCCGAACCCGCTCCAAAACCCGTTACAGGTACTTTTACATAAAACCCCCTGCTCAATTTTATTAATTGCATTTTGAATTATTTCTATTTACATATTTATCCCATTTTGATTATGTTTAGCGTTAGGGCAATATCGGGAGCATCCGGACTCCGATTTGGACGATTCTGGATCCGTTGCGATCGTGAGAAAGAGAGCTACAGTCCTATGACCAGTGTTTTCTTTTTAATAAATTATATTTATTCATGTTTAATGAATTGAGTGATTGTTTAGATAAATAAATCGTGATTATGGGTAAATTACTAGATTGTTCATAAATGACTTAATTATAGAAAAGGCATATTGTGTAATGCATGATAACATAACCAATAAAATAACATTTGCATCTGCTTCATGATTTCATATAATATATACCATATAGTTTATATAATGTATACATGATAGAGCACCATAGTAAAATGGTTAGATTATTATTCTACATGGTTTTCTTCCATCTTTCACATCTGTCACTTCATAGCCATCAATCATGATTACGTAGGACTATTACATGTGCACAGATACACGCGGACTCTATGACATCAGATACAGTCACTATTACACTATCACCCTTACCGACCCACCGATACACGGAATACTGTATTGCATATAAAGATCTGTTACACGCTATATCATTAGTTGATGTTCCGCCATTGCATAGATACCGAGATTCACAACACTATTCCTGCATGTTTAAGACCTACTAATATACGGTTACACTAGTACACTGGATACCGTCATGTTATATTGATATCATCGTTACTTGGATGCTCGATACATTGTTATCTCATCTTCACCCATCACTGTTACACATGCTCACAACACGCGTGTACATGTATGTATTGTTTCCATCTTATTGTCATATGACTCACCGTGCATATTACATGTATTATTGTGCCATGTTACCGTATTCATGTTATATGATTGTTTCCTGTTACTGATATGGATATTCCTGTTACTGGACATGAGAGCTGTTGATACGTGATATGTGGAATCCCACATCTATTGTTCCCGTTTCTTGTTATATTGTTCCCGTTATATTGTTCCCGTTTCCCGTTATATTGTTCTATGCTATCAACAGAGCTCAGGTTCAGTTATCATGTTACCCTATCATGTACTATATTTGTTCTTGTTACACTGTATACTTAACATATCAGATAATAATGATAACTTGGGTATGGGGGAGACTTGACGGTTGATTAGATCATATCGGGTGGATGTCTGGATCCATTGTTTGTCCCACTGCAGGGGACGGGGTAGTGCTGGCTACCGTCTGTTACTCATGAGCATCCCGTTATTGTTTTAGCTCATTGAGATTCCCGTTACATGTTACAGCTCTAGCGGGCTGGCCCTGGTCTCAGCAGCCAGGGGTCTGTTTAAGGCCGTTGTCCCGGGTATGCACGGGATACACCCACCCGATAAGAACTCCTCGACCATGGGTTTCCAATTAACATAATAAAACAGTATACACAATAGTGACGTCGGGAACACTTGTTATTTGATCACTCTCTCGTTTGGATAATGGTACCCGTAGGCCATGTCTGGATGGGTTCGATTGGAGTGCGGGCTCCAGTATGAACTGCCAGTGGTATGGGACACTGGAAGAGATTGATTAAAATACCAGGTGGTACTGATTTGTAACAGCCGATTTTTTTTACCTCCTTATTATATTAATCATCGGTCATAAAGGAATTTTTTTTATTTCTCCTTCTTAATTTGAATACCAATAATAATAAGGATACCCAAGGAATTAGTATTTTCTTGTATGAATGAATTACTTTTATTTTTGGGATATATGGTATAAATTGGAATACATAGAAAATACATGTAGGTATTTTATGCTAAAATAAATAAGATACTAGGGTAAATGGGAGTATATCCTAGGTATTTACAATTGGGTATATCTAAAAGTATTCCCAAATTAAAGTATACCTAATTAATACTTGGTATTTCAATTATTTTAATTAGAGTTAGTGGAAGGGGTTAGGTGTGCATGGTGAGATTGGATCTAAGGCTAGGATCATCTTGATCCTAGCTTTGGCCAAGTGGCAATCTAGTGGAGGTGCTATTTTGTAATGACTAGGTTTTTGGAGGGCCTCTATGTAAAAAAATCCTCTCCCATACGTTGAGATATGAGGGAGAGTTTTCTCTCCTCTCTGTAAAAAAAAATTCCTTCTCCCCAAACCCTAGATCTCCTTCCCCCCACTCTCTCTCCCTCTTCCAGTTGAGCCCCCGGCCGGAGCCAGGGGCGGGGCTCGCGACCGTGCGCCACCACGCGGCCGCGCGCAGCCGCGGCGCAGCCGCGTGATCGCGGCAACACCAGGCCGCGAGTCGGCCTGGTTTCGACGGAGAGATCCCCTGTTGGCCGGAGAAGTGGAGGAAATCCAGATTTGGGTGGTTTTGCAAGGGAAAAACAAAAGCCCTAACTCTGAAAATTAGTTCCCAAAACTCCCAATTTCCAGAGGCTAAATTGGGTTGAAGGTAAATTGATACTCCACTAGTTTTTCCTCTCATTATGATTTATTTCATGACTAAGAAATTTGCCTATGTCCTTTGCTAGGGTTTGGGTGGAGAGATTGAACAAGGAGCTCAAGAGGGAATTCATCTATCAAGTGAGTAGATTACTACTCACACTATGTTTTACATAGTCATGAACTTTAATTTAATTACTTGATGTAGGGAATTTAGGATAGATTTGGGGAAAGTGTTGTAGAATAATATAAGGTAACATGTAGACTAGTTTTCATGGGATTAGTGACATACTTATTCTCTTTTCACTAGAGGGTGTGACATAAGACGTATATGTTATGCATTAGTAGCAATTAGAGCTATGTATTGTGTCATATGTGAAGTGCATTGTGATGGGTGGTTGCTTCCTAAGTCCTTCTAACATAAGTTTGGTAGAGGATATAAATGTGCATCGGGGCGATGTTGCATCCTATGTATGTGATATTAAATCACCAATCATGAGACTTATGCGTTTCACATGAATCATAATTGTACAAATTATTGTGGCAATACTTATAAAATAGCATGTTGAGTGTGTGGTTTATATGTGAGCATGTTGATTGTGTGATCTTTACCAAAGCATGCTAATTGTGTAACTTATGTAATAGTATATTATTGATATGCATTATGCATGAGTGTGTTGATTGTAAGAACTATACGATGGTATGTGATTTCTTATGTTTGACAATTACGAGGAGGAAGGAGCCGGGCGGGAGCCGGTAGGAGGGGGGAAGACGGTGGTTAATGTTTGTGCATACTTTTATATAAACGTAAGGAGGAAGGGCCGGGCGGGAGCCGGTAGAAGAGAAAAGACGGGGGTCATGTGAATCATACATATACACTTGCATTACATAAATATGTATGTTTATTCCATATGCTATATATGATTCTTGTTTGCAATTACGAGAAGGAAGGGGCCGGGCGGGAGCCGGTAGGTGGGAGAAGACGGGGGAAAATGGCACCCTATGATTAGGGTGATATATGAATGTGCCTTAGTAAATAATATAAATATTGTATTATCGGTAAGTGTTTGAAAGTGACAATAATTAGTAAAGGCTTGGGTAAGGTAAGAACATGTGTATAGAGATATCCATGTAGGAGATTAATTAATGATCTCGCTCTCGTATATACTTGGGAAGGACTTTTTAGTAATCTAAAAGGAAGTCTAGAAAATGGAACTCGTAACTATTAATTCTTATAAGGAGAATAGGGGTATATAGGAGAGGGTCACTTAATAGGGGTAAGGGCATCTACATTCATGTAAGATCTCCTCGGGCCCCGCAAGGTATGGTGATGGTATATCCATGTTATCATTTATCTAGTATTTATGTAATTTACTCACTGAGCCGTCGAGCTCATTCCTTTCCTTTTCCCCTTTCAGGTCTAGATAAAGGTAAAGGCATACCATAGCATGGAGTAGTTATGAGCAGGATGGCATATCTTCTATAAAATAGTGTTTTGTTCACTATGTGCATATATGTATATTTCCACTTCAGCATTACCTAGTGCTATGATGCTACTATCATATGTAACCCCTTTTCTTGTAATAGTTGTAACTAGAACTTGTGGTACTTGGGATGTTTGTAAATCTAAGAATTGTGATCATGTTGGTAGTATCATGTTGATAATGGATGCCTTGATGGATATGTAATGGAATATATTGTGTAAGCATATTGTGGAAACCTACTTAGAGTTGAAACGTGGTACTAGTGAGATCTTATGCCTTGTGATAAGTAGGCCATGTGGCCGAAATCTTTTATGAAAATAAGTAGGCCTTGGAGCCGAAATTGCTACTTTCTGTATGTGGAAAAAGGCGAAATTTTAGAGGAGATGCTGCCGAATTTTTTTGGATTTAGATACAAATAAGAGATTGGGAATAAATATGGGTTGTGGAACTAATCTTGCTTATTAGAAGCTGGGACCGTTACAGTTGGTATCAGAGCGTGGTTTAGGCAAGGTTAGCCTAGATAGATGTAGCATACAGGACTGGCTATGCAAGCATATGAAATTTGTATGTATGTTTGGGTAAGTTAGATAAGGGGGTATTGGGGTGACAGTAGAATCTTAGGGTATTTGACCCTGAAATGCATGATATTTAGCTGTTCTCTACATTTGAATTTGGGTACCCGCATACCTTAATTCAAATGGATCCTACAAAGGGTGCGGGCCCTTTTGTATGGAATTTCAGTGATATGGGACACTGGAAAAGAGAGAGCAATCAAAATATCACACAAGTCGGGGTTAAACCTATTGGAAGGATAGTCGTGCCCAATGGAAAATTTTGAAGGATAGGCATGATTAAAGAAGTGATGATTTTCTAACATGTCTTGTTGTATATTCATGCAATTCATTATTTTGGGAGAATTGGAAGACAAACCGTCTAATGTGAATCTCTTACTTCTACAGATGGGAGATTCTGAGATGACATGATGATCATCCGATGGTTCGGGGTCGGAAAGTCTGAGTTGGATTGCGGATCACATGGATTGGGATTTCGAAACCGATGAGACTGATCCAGCTATCATTTTGAAAGGTCCCCCAGACAGTAAGGATACAGAGGTTCGCATGGGACAAGATGATAAGGATGAAATCAGTGAAGCGGAGAGTGCCATAAGGAATGTACCAACAACTGTGGACCTGGGAATCTTGCCCAACGATGAGAGGAATCCTGAAGGAAGGATGTTCTTTGGAGGTATTTGGTGGGACTCCAGCTGGGCAGAAGACATGAATCTTTACGATGATAATGAGAATTGGAGATGTGAAGATGATGCTGTCTTGGAGGAAGAAGAAGAGGATCCTGAGGAAGTAGACCCAGAAGAAGAAGATCCTGAAGAAGAAGACCCCGAAAAAGAAGAGGACATTGATGGGGATGATTCTGTAGGGGACGACAGGGAGGAAAGCTTCTCGGGTTCTAATATAACCCCTTGATAGAGGTCTAGGTGGGTGGCATTTTTGGAGAAAATGAATGTTGACTCATATAAGTGATTTTTTTTTTTTGGTGAAAAAGTGGTTGGCAATAGCAATCTGTGTGAACAATGTATCTCTTTATGACTGCACTTGTATGTTTTGTAAGAATGTAGTCATGCTAATGTAAATGTTGTTATGAAAACATTTTGTGGATAAATGAAATTAGTGTTTTGTTTTTGGAGCTATTCTACTTGTTGTTATTTAATTGCCGTGGATTAAGTTTGATTATTCTTTTAGGTATTATATGGACTTAAATTTTCCTCCACCCGATGCCAACTCGGAAGGCGACGTCCCGTTGCACAGCGCAATCGGGAGCGTCCATCCCTCGGCAAGTCATGAATTCATAAGTGAACAATTTAATGCCAATCGGAGAATTCCAGACAGAATACCGGATTGGCTGGCACAGCTGGCAAATGTTAATAACCCTCGTAGAGCCCTTGAACAATTCCAAAAGTTAAATCCACCAGCTTTTAAAGGAGGAGTTGATCCGATACAAGCTAAGGAATGGCTCCGTCAGATTGAGAAAATACTTGATGTTATGGAATGCACTGAAAATCAACGGGTATCTTTCACCTCCTTTATGTTCCAAGGAGAAGCTGAGCGTTGGTGGGAGATGATTAAAGGAGGGGCTAAGACCTTGGGGAAGGAAATCTCTTGGAACTTTTTAGTTAAAAAGTTCAATGAAAAATATATACCGGGAGTAGTGAAGGACAGGCTTGCAATGGAATTTCAAGACCTAAAGCAGGACCAATTGACTGTGAGCCAGTATGAAGCTAAATTTACTCAACTGTCTAGATATGCTGAGAAACTGGTGTCTGAAGAGGAAGATAGGGCAAAAAGATTTGTTAGGGGCTTGAAGCCTGAAATCAGGAGTAAACTGATCCCTTTCCAACTACAGATTTATAGCCAAGCTGTGGAGAAGGCCCTGGAAATTGAAAGAGACATGCAGGAAAGTCAGGAGGTAAGGACCAAGGAATTGCCTTTCATGAAGCGCCCCCGGTATTCTAATGCGCCAAGCTTTGGAACTCATCCTGTGAGGTCCGACAGAGGTACCGGATCTTCCTTTATGCCCGCCCAGGGGACCAGGATGAACTCATGGCCCAAGAATAAAGGATTTCCCCATTCAGAGTTACCAATGTCCTCTCCACGCTCCAACTTTGCGGGAAACCAGTGGTGTCTGAGGTGTAACCGAAGTCACACTGGCAGTTGTACTGTTGGTAAGCAATGCTTTGCCTGTGGCAGAATGGGTCATATGAGGAGAGACTGCCCAACTTTGCATGGATATCCAGGAGCTAGTAGGGGAACAGGGGGACCGACCATGGGCATTGCCCCATCAGCAGGAGGACAAGCTACCGCCTTTCGGCAACCTGTCAACAGGACTCGCTCAGCCATGACTCAAGCATCAGTACAACAATCTAGAGCTCAAGGAAGAATGAATGCCATAACTTCACAGGAAACTAGAGCATCCAATGCAGTGGTGGAAGGTACCGTCTGTGTATCTGAAAATATTGCTCGAGTACTATTTGACCCCGGTGCTACCCACTCATTTATTTCTTCATCATTTGCTGCAATAATTAACAAGGAATCTGAATCTATGAATTATCAACTAGTGGTGTCAACCCCTGTAGGCGCGAGAGTGACCACTAGTGAATACTATAAGGAATGTGAAATCATTATAGGAGAAATGAAAACACAAGCAGATCTGATTAAATTAGGAGAGATGGAATTTGACATCATCCTAGGAATGGATTGGTTGTCAACATATCGGGCTCATGTAGATTGTCACCAGAAGAGAATAATCTTTAAGTTAGAGGGAGCTCCAGTAAGAGTCTATGAAGGAGTGAAGGATAAAATTTGCACTCAAATCATTTCAGCCTTGAAGGCCACTAAGCTATTAAGGCAAGGGTGTCAAGGATTCCTGGCAATCGTTATTAGTGAAGACAAGATAATAAAAGTTGAAAACATAGAAGTTGTGAAGGAATACCCTGATGTATTTCCGGAGGATCTACCCGGCTTGCCCCCAGATAGGGAAGTAGATTTTTCCATTAATCTTCTACCAGGGACAGGTCCCATATCCAAGGCACCTTATAGAATGTCGCCCGCAGAAATGAAAGAATTGAAGGACCAGCTGCAAGAGTTACTAAGTCTTGGATTTATTCGGCCGAGTGTATCACCTTGGGGTGCTCCTGTGTTATTTGTTAAGAAGAAGGATGGGAGCATGAGGCTGTGTATAGACTATCGTGAACTGAACAAGGTCACTATCAAGAATCGATATCCACTGCCTAGGATTGATGACCTCTTTGACCAACTTCAGGGTGCCAGCTTATTTTCCAAAATAGATCTGAGATCTGGATACCATCAATTAAAAATTAAGCCGGAGGATGTTTCTAAGACGGCCTTTCGGACCAGATATGGTCACTATGAGTTTTTAGTGATGCCATTTGGTTTGACCAATGCTCCGGCAGCATTTATGGATCTGATGAATAGGATCTTCCAACCATACCTAGATCAATTTGTGGTGATCTTTATAGATGACATACTAATTTATTCTAAAAGCAAAAAAGATCATGAAAGTCATTTAAGGGTAGTATTACAATTATTGAGAGAGAACCAACTCTATGCAAAACTGAAGAAGTGTGAATTCTGGCTGGATAAAGTTGGATTCTTGGGTCACATCATAGATAAAGAAGGAATATCAGTGGATCCTGCGAAGATCGAGGCGATTAAAGAATGGCCTCGACCTACCAATGTCACAGAAGTGCGAAGCTTTCTAGGATTGGCTGGATATTACCGGAGATTTGTGGAGGGATTCTCCAGAATAGCGGCATCCTTATCACAACTAACCAAGAAAGGCCTCAAATTTCACTGGGGAGATAGTCAGGAAAGAAGTTTCCAAGAATTAAAGGATAAACTAACATCGGCCCCAATCCTAGCCATGCCCACCGGGACTGAAGGCTATGTTGTTTACAGTGATGCGTCGAAGTCAGGGCTGGGGTGTGTATTGATGCAACATGGCAGAGTAATTGCTTATGCTTCTAGACAACTAAGGAACCATAAGAAGAATTACCCTACACATGATCTTGAGCTAGCCGCAGTCATCTTTGCCTTGAAAATATGGCGACACTACCTTTATGGGGTCTCATGTGATATATATACAGATCATAAGAGTCTAAAGTATATCTTTATCCAAAAGGAGCTGAATATGCGACAAAGAAGATGGTTGGAGTTAATGAAAGACTACGACTTGGCTATTCATTACCACCCCGGGAAGGCCAATGTTGTGGCAGATGCCCTTAGTAGGAAGTCTGGAGGATCTGTAGCAGTATTACTAACACAACAGGATGATCTGTTAAAAGATATAGAGCGGATGCAATTGGAGATTTTAGTAAAGGAAAACCAGAGGGGGATGGTTCAGGTAAATCAAGTCAGCATTGATTTTGATCTCCATAGAGAGATTAAAGAAGCACAACTAAGAGATGATCAAGTAATTAGGAATGTGGAAAGGGTGCAAAGAGGTGAAACTCAAGATTTTTCCATGGTTAAGGACTTGCTAAGAAAGGGAAGCCGGATATATATACCTTCAGATTTTAAAATCAAGGAGCGAATTATGACTGAAGCTCATTGCACTCCTTACACCGCACATCCTGGAGTAACCAAGATGTATCAGGATTTACGAACAAACTTTTGGTGGGAAGGAATGAAGAAGGACATAGCTAAATTTGTACAAAGATGTCTGATATGCCAACAAGTCAAAGCTGAACACAAGAAGCCCCCGGGACTCCTTATGCCGTTGCAAATCTCTGAATGGAAGTGGAGCAACATTACTATGGATTTTGTTACAGGACTCCCCAGATCCCCTCAAGGATATGATGCCATTTGGGTGATAGTCGACCGACTCACAAAATCCGCCCATTTCCTACCCATTCGAATAAATTATTCGATGGACAGATTAGCCCAAATCTACCTCCGAGAGATAATCAGAATTCATGGAGTACCTGAAACAATTGTATCAGATCGAGACCCCCGATTCCAGTCAAGACTATGGATCAGCTTATCCCAAGCTTTGGGCACTAAACTACACCCAAGTACAGCTGCTCATCCGCAAACCGACGGACAATCAGAAAGAACTATTCAAATATTAGAAGATATGCTGAGAGCATGTGTATTGGACTTCGGAGGTAATTGGGAAAAATACCTACCATTAGCAGAGTTTGCATATAACAATAGTTATCAATTTACTATTGGAATGCCGCCATTTGAAGCCTTGTACGGCAGGAAGTGTAGATCTCCGATTTGTTGGCATGAGATGGGAGACCGAACATTATTCGGAACTGATATAGTATTAGAAACAACAGAGAAGATCCGAATAATTAGGAAGAGGATGAAGGCGGCCCAAAGTAGACAGAAGACATATGCAGATCGACGCCGGAGACCCTTGGAGTTTGCTGAAGGCGACAAAGTTTTCTTGAAGATATCACCAATGAAAGGAGTAATACGGGTTGGTAAACGGAATAAGTTAGACCCCCGTTTTATCGGGCCTTTTGAGATATTGGAAAGAATTGGACCTCTGGCCTACCGGTTAGCATTGCCACCAGAAATTGAGAAGATACATAATGTATTTCATGTGTCACAATTAAGGAAATATATACCAGATCCCAGTCATGTTCTTAGTTACTCACCACTACAACTCCAAGAAGATTTATCATATACGGTGGAGCCAGTGCAAGTTTTAGATCGTAAAGAGAAGGTTTTGCGGAACAAAGCTATTCCGTTGGTGAAGGTATTATGGAGAAGCCAGGAAATCGAAGAGACTACCTGGGAACCAGAGGAGGATATGCGAAAAACCTACCCACAACTTTTTCAAGGTACGTCGAGCTTCGGGGCCGAAGCTCCCCTAAGGGGGGTAGAAATGTAACAGCCGATTTTTTTACCTCCTTATTATATTAATCATCGGTCATAAAGGAATTTTTTTTTATTTCTCCTTCTTAATTTGAATACCAATAATAATAAGGATACCCAAGGAATTAGTATTTTCTTGTATGAATGAATTACTTTTATTTTTGGGATATATGGTATAAATTGGAATGCATAGAAAATACATGTAGGTATTTTATGCTAAAATAAATAAGATACTAGGGTAAATGGGAGTATATCCTAGGTATTTACAATTGGGTATATCTAAAAGTATTCCCAAATTAAAGTATACCTAATTAATACTTGGTATTTCAATTATTTTAATTAGAGTTAGTGGAAGGGGTTAGGTGTGCATGGTGAGATTGGATCTAAGGCTAGGATCATCTTGATCCTAGCTTTGGCCAAGTGGCAATCTAGTGGAGGTGCTATTTTGTAATGACTAGGTTTTTGGAGGGCCTCTATGTAAAAATACCCTCTCCCTTACGTTGAGATCTGAGGGAGAGTTTTCTCTCCTCTCTGTAAAAAAAAATTCCTTCTCCCCAAACCCTAGATCTCCTTCCCCCCACTCTCTCCCCCTCTTCCAGTTGAGCCCCGGCCGGAGCCAGGGGCGGGGCTCGCGACCGCGCACAGCCGCGGCGCAGCCGCGTGATCGCGGCAACACCAGGCCGCGAGTCGGCCTGGTTTCGACGGAGAGATCCCCTGTTGGCCGGAGAAGTGGAGGAAATCCAGATTTGGGTGGTTTTGCAAGGGAAAAACAAAAGCCCTAACTCTGAAAATTAGTTCCCAAAACTCCCAATTTCCAGAGGCTAAATTGGGTTGAAGGTAAATTGATACTCCACTAGTTTTTCCTCTCATTATGATTTATTTCATGACTAAAAATTTGCCTATGTCCTTTGCTAGGGTTTGGGTGGAGAGATTGAACAAGGAGCTCAAGAGGGAATTCATCTATCAAGTGAGTAGATTACTACTCACACTATGTTTTACATAGTCATGAACTTTAATTTAATTACTTGATGTAGGGAATTTAGGATAGATTTGGGGAAAGTGTTGTAGAATAATGTAAGGTAACATGTAGACTAGTTTTCATGGGATTAGTGACATACTTATTCTCTTTTCACTAGAGGGTGTGACATAAGACGTATATGTTATGCATTAGTAGCAATTAGAGCTATGTATTGTGTCATATGTGAAGTGCATGGTGATGGGTGGTTGCTTCCAAAGTCCTTCTAACATAAGTTTGGCAGAGGATATAAATGTGCATGGGGGCGATGTTGCATCCTATGTATGTGAAATATTAAATCACCAATCATGAGACTTATGCGTTTCACATGAATCATAATTTTACGAATTATTGTGGCAATACTTATAAAATAGCATGTTGAGTGTGTGGTTTATATGTGAGCATGTTGATTGTGTGATCTTTACCAAAGCATGCTAATTGTGTAACTTATGTAATAGTATATTATTGATATGCATTATGCATGAGTGTGTTGATTGTAAGAACTATACGATGGTATGTGATTTCTTATGTTTGACAATTACGAGGAGGAAGGGGCCGGGCGAGAGCCGGTAGGAGGGGGAAGACGGTGGTTAATGTTTGTGCATACTTTTATATAAACGTAAGGAGGAAGGGGCCGGGCGGGAGCCGTAGAAGAGAGAAGACGGGGGTCATGTGAATCATACATATACACTTGCATTACATAAATATGTATGTTTATTCCATATGTTATATATGATTCTTGTTTGCAATTACGAGGAGGAAGGGGCCGGGCGGGAGCCGGTAGGTGGGAGAAGACGGGAGAAAATGGCACCCTATGATTAGGGTGATATATGAATGTGCCTTAGTAAATAATATAAATATTGTATTATCGGTAAGTGTTTGAAAGTGACAATAATTAGTAAAGACTTGGGCAAGGTAAGAACATGTGTATAGAGATATCCATGTAGGAGATTAATTAATGATCTCTCTCTCGTATATACTTGGGAAGGACTTTTTAGTAATCTAAAAGGAAGTCTAGAAAATGGAACTCGTAACTATTAATTCTTATAAGGAGAATAGGGGTATATAGGAGAGGGTCACTTAATAGGGGTAAGGGCATCTACATTCATGTAAGATCTCCTCGGGCCCCGCAAGGTATGGTGATGGTATATCCATGTTATCATTTATCTAGTGTTTATGTAATTTACTCACTGAGCCGTCGAGCTCATTCCTTTCCTTTTCCCCCTTTCAGGTCTAGATAAAGGTAAAGGCATACCATAGCATGGAGTAGTTATGAGCAGGATGACATATCTTCCATAAAATAGTGTTTTGTTCACTATGTGCATATATGTATATTTCCACTTCAGCATTACCTAGTGCTATGATGCTACTATCATATGTAACCCCTTTTCTTGTAATAGTTGTAACTAGAACTTGTGGTACTTGGGATGTTTGTAAATCTAAGAATTGTGATCATGTTGGTAGTATCATGTTAATAATGGATGCCTTGATGGATATGTAATGGAATATATTGTGTAAGCATATTGTGGAAACCTACTTAGAGTTGAAACGTGGTGCTAGTGAGATTTATGCCTTGTGATAAGTAGGCCATGTGGCCGAAATCTTTTATGGAAATAAGTAAGCCTTGGAGCCGAAATTGCTACTTTCTGTATGTGGAAAAAGGCGAAATTTTAGAGGAGATGCTGCCGAATTTTTTTTGGATTTAGATACAAAGAAGAGATTGGGAATAAATATGGGTTGTGGAACTAATCTTGCTTATTAGAAGCTGGGACCGTTACATGATTGCTACTATTGTATAAAGAACATGACTTGCCTGATACATGTTTACTATTGTATAGTTGTACTTGTTACTGTTCCTGATCATTTATCCGCTATCAGGTTACCTATATGATCGTTACTTTACCTGGTACATGTTACGTTTTCTGTGGTGACATACTACTCATGCACATGTATACGATGCATTGCATATATTCTGTTTTGCATTGCCTATATGCTGCCTAGACACCACACCGTAGTATGGTTATGTTGCATACTTCATCTACACGTTTATGTCCATCACATCATCACTATACAACTGTAGTTATTACTGTAGACATGACCCGATGATAACATGCTAGGTAATGCTGGTATTAAAATATGACATGATTATATTTTCTACTGCTTCTTATATACTTATTATATGGTATCACTAGTACAACATCATGTAATATATATGTATCGTGCTTGTATTACTATTGTATATATTACTACCTCCTCCTTCATCTTACCACTCACTAGGTCGCTTTCTGACGACCCTGGTTTGCGTGCCCAGGTTGGAGATTCGAGTTATCGTTTGGGCAGCTAGTTCATTGGATTCACATAGTAGACTTTACCATCGGGATTCCTTTATAGGTATCTTTGTGCTTTGTTCCTGTTATCTTATTATCCCTGTTTATATATCTGTTATGATCGCTCACCCCTTTCTGCAGGTATTCTTGTACTTATGTCCTGCTGGAACTCTTGTATACTTGGAGGCTATGTCCTGTACTGAGGCTTAACGTACGCGTGAGGGGTTTCCACCTCGCGTATGTACGTTGCCATAACGTCCCCGTACCTGCGGGATCGGGGCGTTACACCAAAAGACTAGTCTGTTAAGTGGAGTTGCCCAAATGCTCAACTATGCCTGCCCAAATCCTTATAAACTCAAAATGTGGGACTTTATTTGTTCCACCCAAATCCCAACAATCCCTCCTCGAACAAAGAGTCTCCCTGCAAGCTCAACTATGCCTGCCCAAATCCTTATAAACTCAAGGCCATCCCCACTAGCCGATGTGGGACTATTTGTTCGACCCAAATCCCAACAATCCCCCCTCGAATAAAGATTCTCCCTGCAAGCTCAATCCTTATACACTAGCCGATGTGGGACTATTTGTTCGACCCAAATCCCAACAATCCCCCCTCGAACAAAGAGTCTCCCTGCAAGCTCAATCCTTATAAACTCAAGGCCATCCCCCTACTAGCCGATGTGGGACTATTTTGTTCGACCCAAATCCCAACAAATCCCCCCTCGAACAAAGAGTCTCCTGCAAGCTCAATCCTTAATAAACTCAAGGCCATCCCCCCTACTAGCCGATGTGGGACTATTTGTTCGACCCAAATCCCAACAATCCCCCCTCGAACAAAGAGTCTCCCTTGTAAGCCCCGACTAAGTTCGGGGCATGGCTCTGATACCACTTGTGGACTCGGGACACCATCCCAAAAGATTAGTCTGTTAAGTGGAGTTGTCCAAATCTTTATAAACTCAAGGTCATCCCCACGTCTAGTGGGACTATTTGTTCGACCCAAATCTCAACATCTTTGTGGATTACCATATCTGACATAAATTCAATTCAATATTTCCAGAAATGTTAGATATTTTACGACATCGTACTCCCTTGTAATTTGATCATGTGATTCTCAAAGATAGCTATTTCACATTACCGGCAGTAAGAATCCATAAAAATTTTAATTTTCTAAAATATTTATGCTCTTTCTATTTGTCTCCTTTTCTGTTGTCACTCTAGGGCTGCTAATGGAGCTGAACATACTGACATTAATACTATTGATATTCTTTAATTATTTATCTGAGCTTAAAATTTTGTTCAAGCTTGATTTATTTATATTATCAAACGGGCCCGGGCTACTTTCTAACAAGCTCGAGCTAAGCCTTAAGCTTTTCGAGCTTATTTATTATTCTAAACAAACACTATAAAATTCATTTTAAAATTATATACTAAAAATATAAACATTAAATTTTTAAGAAGGAAGCAGTACAGCTTATGAATACATATATTATTTTTGTTAAACCTGAGCATTTATGTTTAACTTATATATCGATGTTCTCGTGGTAAATTTTAAGAAACTGTCATAAACTTTTAGGGTATGACTAGTGACTACCATGAACTTATTTTGTTCAAGAAGCTACCAAAAACTTTTCAAGAAACTATCATCGATTATTTTACAGTTTAGCATGTGATTTTTAAGGATAAAATTACCTTTCATGTTGTTTTATTTTTAAATTAATCTTTTAGAAATTATGAAAACGAAAAAAAAATAAAAAACATTTCTTCTAAATTAAAGAAAAAGTTTTTCTAATATTTCCTCACACCTCTAATTCATTTAAATAACTGTTATTTAACTATCAATAGTAAAAATTACTTTTTAGCAACCATTATATAACTAATTAAAATAAAATACACTGAATTTCTGGAGTTATTAACAAATTAAACTTTAATAACTTTCGAGCATGTAATAGTTGACAGTAATTTTTCATTTTTATTAATAATTAATATTAAACAACTTCCCTCAAAGAGTCAATATAAATGTAATTAAATAAAAAAATCATTTTTAAATATTTTGATTTGATAATTTTTTCTACGTCCTTGCTCGTCTTTTAACTTTTCCTTAAACCTTAAGCTTCCTCTCTCTCTCATCCTACTTGCCAAAATTCCAAAATTTACATCTCAATTTATACATTTTCAAATCTTAAATAAATAAATAAATGTTCCAAAAAAACAAAAAACTAAATCAAAAAGAGGTTAGACTTCAACACATAGCTATAGTCATGGATTTCAACGAATGGCCATAGGCTCGAGTTCCATAGCCATGGAGCTCAACACATAGCCATGATCCGAGCTCCATGCCCATGGATTCGAGCTTTAATGGCCATGGATTCGAGCTTCATGATCATTGGGCTCAGATATATGAAGAATACGTTTTTTTTCAATTAATCTATACAAAACTAATACTGTTTTCGGAAAATAGAAAAAGATAAAAATATCTTTTTATGAAACTACCATTTAAGAATATTTAGGTGTTATTTGTCAATTGTTAAGTTCATTGTATTTTCTCGAACAAAAATAGTTTATGTAGTTTTGAGGTATGACTTGAACAACTTCACGATAGTTTCTTAAAATCTATCTTTTTTTTCGTCATAACAATAATTACAATAAATTTTATTTTATTCAGGGTTTAGGGTAAGTAAATATTCTTTTTTATTAAGAAAAAGTATTATTGCATTGGACTTGTGATCAAACTGAAACATTAAATTGAACATCATTTGGAAACTTAAATAAATTGATTTGAATCTGAAACCTAGTGTAATATTAGTTTATTGAGCCTTTTCCAATTTGAGCTCGAACTCAAGCTGAGCGAAGCCTATATTAGCCACTAGCGAGTTTTTTTTTTTTTAATCGCAACTTTTGTGATGTTCTTATATATAACAATATTGATTTTGTTCTGCTTGCAGTTAGAGCAGCAAGAATATGTTGATGCATGAAGACTGGGTCAGCTAGCCTGCAATGACATGAAATTGAAGGTACTTCTTACTTCTTGTTATCATTAATGTTTCAGTTTTTTAATCTTATATTTTCTCCCTTCTTGGAAGAGATTTCATTATCGGGCCTGTTTGGTTAAGGGTGGAAGTGAGGAAGTGAGGAATTGAAGAAGTGATAATAATTTCCTTTGGAACTTGGGAATTGGTTAGTAAGTTTTTCGGTGTTTGGATGTTGTTGGGAAGTGTGGCTTGGAAAATATTTTGTCTTTTCGGGTTTGGATGGTAATATGAAAGTGAAAGTGAAAAAGTTGACCACAAAGTTGACCGTAAAATAATATTAAAATAAAAATTAATTTAGAAAAATAAAAAATGGACTGTAATTAGAATGCAAGTGAGATTTACATGATCAAAAAATTAACTGTTTTGTGCTACAACTTATTACAAATGAGATTTACATGACCACAAAATTAACTGTAGCACTCTGAAAGTGAGAAAATGATTGTGTAAAAGAGAAAAGAGAAAAGGAAAAGGGGTTTTCTTATTTTCCTTTTCCGGTGTTTGGATAGATAGGGAAGTGAGCAATTATACTTCCCTATTTCCTTACTTCCGTTCACTTCCTTGCAACCAAACAGCCCCGATCAACAATGCTTTATGAAGGAGAAAAGGAAAAGAAAATAAGAACCAACAATGAGGTTTGAATTTTTATACCAAGATCACCTTAATTAGCTCTTTCATGTCCTTCATAAATTAATTTTAAAAGAAATTAAAACTGTAGTAGGGAGATCCCACAAATAGGTGTTTACATATGAATATACTTAAATTTCTAAAAAAATGTTGTTGTGCATATTGAGTGTATTTTTTGAATTTCTTTGTGCATAGAACAAGGAGAAGTTTGCATCAAGTTCTCATAGTAAAAGAACTATTTGGTTAGGTTATGATTTTTTAATCTGCGTTTACCTTTGAAATCAATTGTATCAAAGTAAATTCTATTTTTGGAGATAAAGAGAATCCCCTCATCCTTCGTTAATAAGGGTTTAATGAAACAAAAAAAAAAAAAAAAAAAGAACATTATGAACCCTTCCTTTTAAAGAGTCCCCAAAAGTATAAACCTTAATATTATTGTAAAACAAAATTTTCATAATTCTAGCACTATTTCTCATTAAGATCTTGCAAATTGACAGTCATATTTCTTGTTGGAATATGAAGAATATATATGTGAATCTTTGAGTTGAATTATGGCGAGATCCGTTGATCGAATCAATTGGATGATGGTTGGAGTGTGTTCTCCTTCCATTGGGGATGAACGTGGTATATTCACATGTTCAATTCCGACTTCGAATGAATGAGATATTCAAGTCTAAAGATTGCCTAATTCAAAGTCAAAATGGGACTAAAGGTAGCTTAAAGCATTTAGTCTCACATTGGTCACGGGATGGAAGTTCGTTGTGTTTAAATAGAGAAAATTGAGAACAAAGGGTGTGCCTTTTGGGTACTTAGAGTTTTCGCGCGCGATTGGGAGGGAACCATGCCCTCTCATGCGGCGGCGGCGGCCGGGCTCGGGCTCGGGTCGGGTTTGGGTTCGGGTTCGGGACCCGGCCTGGTTCTTTTTGAATCAGGTCTACGGGTATGGGTTGCGAGCATACCCGAACCAGACCCGCTATCCGGATCCAAACCGCTCCAGTTGGACAGCCAAGTCGAACCGTTGCAACAGTTCAGACCGAACCGTTGCAACCTTTCGTTGGGTTCGGACCCGTTGGCCCCTCCTGGAGCGCTATAAATAAGCGCTCATCTAGAGGGGGGTGAATAGGTGATAGTGCTAATCTAGAAACTAAATGCGGAAGCTAAAAACTATTTTGACTAACTCCTCTTGATTCCCCTAGATATGGGTTGAGGTGCTATATGAAGCTCTTGTGGCTAAGTATAAGTGAGGCACACACAAGCAACCAAGCATATAAAACATATTGCAATATGAAATTTGCAAGGCACAACACAAGCAATAAGATATGAATGAATGAATGATGCTTTGCACAAATAAAAGAGAGAGTTAGGAGACAATGGATCAAACGCTAACAACATGATATGTTTCGAGGTTCGAGCCCCTAGCTCTACATCCCCGCCTTCACCACCGTGAAGGATTTCCAATCCACTATCTCCCACCGAGGAGGATTTGTTACAACACAAGGAGTACCGAACTCCTCTCTCAAACACCGCCTCACAACCGAGGGGTAGGCCCGTAGCCAAACAACCACAATCACCTCTATCGAAGAAGGATACAAACCACCAAGCTCCACCTCATACAAGAGGGAGCAAACAACAATCTCCACCTCTACCAAAGAGGGAGCAAACACCAACCCAATACAATAACCTCAACCTCTACCAAAGAGGGAGCAACACAAGAAATCAAGGGTTTACAACAAGTGGTATGTCTCAACCACAAACCTCTTTCCTTTTTTCACAAAACAAGATCCTAATAGATTAGGATAGAAGATATAGCTCAAGTGTGGAAAACAAAGTGTTTTGATCAAAGAAAATCTCTTGGGAATATACCAAATTGATATGGAAATGAAGAACAAGAAACTAATTCCCAAAAACCTATTTTCTTTGAAAATAACAAAACACTTTAAAAGAAATAAGATGAATCATTTTGCACTTTAAACTCTTTTGAAAACTTGTTTTTAAAACCAGAGAATGGGAAAAAATTAGCTCAGAAAATCTTAGCCAAAATCCCAAAGGAATGGGGTTTATATAGGCCAAACAGAAAACTAGCCGTTAGGCTGAGCTGTCAGCCTGACAGGCTTGCGGTCGACCGTCCCGGTCGACCGCCAACGGTCATAAATATGACCGTTGGGCTATCCCGGTCGACCGCCCGGCCGACCGCCCAGATACAGAGAGCAGAGCTCTCTGGTCCGGTCGACCGCCCGGCCGGCCGGCCCTGTGTCTGCCAGACGTGCACAAGGCTGTACACGTCGGTCGACCGCAACGGTCGACCGGCCCTTGGTTCTTTCGACCCGTGCGGTCGACCGACCTGGCCTGTCAGCCACAGTCTGGGTTAGAAAACAGGTTTAAAATATTTTCAGAAATTCTTTTATCTTTTCTAAAAATCCTCAAAAATAGCTTTAACATTTTGCATTGATATATAAACATGTGATAAAAAGTTTAACTCAAATATCAAGCAAGTTAGACTATTTTTGTGTTTTGAAAGTTTTACCAAAAACCAAAACTTGTATTTTATCAAACATGTATTTTTCTCAATAGGAAACTCATGAATAGACATACCAAAATAAGTTTGTTTAATATATGAAGCATGTATGTATATTGAACACATCTAATATACATAAAAACCATGTAAACTTGTTTTGATCAAACTATTCATGAAAACCAAATCCAAAACATGAAACGTGTGTATATTGTGCACTTGAGCATATCAACTATACTAAACTTTACAAATGGATCTAAACACACTAAACTAAACTAGGATACCTAAGTCTTCTTGACGATCTTCATCTTCAAGTCGACTCGGTCCAAACACCGTGATCCAATGAGCATGGCTATGTAACATCTTGACGCTCGGGCTCGGGAATCACCAAGTGAAGGCTTCCAAACTCCACTTTTTGAAGCAATCACCAACTAATATCTTATTACATGATCTGAGACTAAAATCACAAGATTATTAGTAAACATAACTACATGAGTTAATCATTATCAAAACTAGAGAGGAAGGCCTCCGGGCCAACAAAATACACCAACAACAAAGGAAATCTCTCTGGAAGTGAAGTTCTTCGTCCAGAACTGGAAGTGAAGTTCTTCGTTCAGAACTGGAAGTGAAGCTCTTCGTCCAGAACTGGAAGTGAAGTTCTTCGTCCAGAACTGAAAGTGAAGCTCTTCGTTCAGAACTGGAAGTGAAGCTCTTCGTCCAGAATAGGAAGTGAAGTTCTTCGTCCAGAACTGGAAGTGAAGTTCTTCGTCCAGAACTGGAAGTGAAGTTCTTCGTTCAGAATTGGAAGTGAAGCTCTTCGTCCAGAACTGAAAGTGAAGCTCTTCGTCCAGAACTGGAAGTGAAGTAACTTCTAACGAGAAGTGGGAGATTCAGTTTTCGAAGCGACTTTCAAAAGAGATTCTGCAAAAATTCATTCTGAAAGAGGGCTCAGAAAATTCAGCAGATTCTTTAATAGAATTGTTGTCTGAATCTGGGACTTCTGAAGAAGAATATTCTTCAACCTTCCTTCGTCCTCAACAGTGGGTGCTACTCCAAAGTAAAGGCAAATATTCATTCGAAATTTGTCCTTGTCCCGCTGCTTCAACGATCCTGTGAAGGTACTGGTTGACTACGGTTCGACCGTACGGTGATTTGGTAGTGCTATCCAAATTCCATGAAGGAGTGTTGTATCTTGGGAGACCAGCGTCCATTATCCCGCTAGCACCGGTGTGGGGACGTAATTGTCTTAAGGAGATTCGCTCTAAGCGTACCTCTCTCCAAATACTGTATAAGTGAATTAAGTTCTTTATACAGGGGATATACTTTACAGTATATCGAGACTGATTTAGATTCAGTCTAATTGGTGTTTAACCAAGGAAGGAAATTGAAAGGTGGTTCTTAAATTAAGGAACGTTCTATTGAACGGAAAACCTCCCACCTGATATTTGCCGACCTGGCCAATTAGATTGTTGATATTTCAGTGATCTTGAATAGTTGTCAGATTGATTCCTGTTAAGCAGTAACCAACAATCTTAAGACAATTATATTATTGAAGTTTCTTACTTCTGTTCTGCTTGAGCTTGCAGAAAATGTCTGAGACTAATCAAGATAACTCAAGTAAGGCACCAAACATGGAGCTACAAGCTTTGATGCCAACTCCGCTTCCTAACCCGAAGCCGGAGAAGCCAGGAAAATTTGACGGCACAGAATTCAAGAGGTGGCAACAGAAGATGCTCTTCTACTTGACCACTCTTCATCTGGCCAGATTCCTGCAGAAAGATCCACCAGAGCCTGCAACTGATGCATGGACTCAATGTGACTTCCTTTGCTGAAATTATATATTAAATGGACTGGATGACTCTCTTTATAATGTCTACAGTCCTATCACAACGGCAAAGAAGTTATAGGCCAGTCTTGACAAGAAGTACAAGACTGAGGATGCTGGTACCAAGAATTTCGTCGTAGGACGATTTCTGGAGTACAAAATGGTGGACAGCAAGACTGTAATCAGTCAGGTGCAAGAGTTCCAACTTATCTTGCACGAGATAGAAGCTGAAAGTATGATTCTACCTGAAACCTTTCAGGTTGCTACTATCGTGGAGAAACTCCCACCTGCGTGGAGAGATTTCAAGAACTACCTGAATCACAAGCGAAAGGAGCTGAAGTTGGAAGATCTCATTGTGAGGCTTCGAATCGAGGAGGACAACAGAAAGTCCGAGAAAAGGAGCAGTAAGAACTCCTATGAAGCAAAAGTCAATGTGATCGAAGACTCAAAGGGGAAAGCGTCTACTTCCAAAGGCTTAAAGCGGAAGAAGACTTCCCAGGGGTACAAAGGCAAGGTCCAAGAAGGCAAGAACATGCGCTTCAAGGGAACCTGCTACATCTGCAATAAAGAGGGGCATAAGGCGAATGAATGTCGCAGCCATCTCAAGTAGAACATGAATCTTGTTGATGGTCTTTTTAAAGACAATGCTGCAATGGTGGACAAAAGGTCCGTGTATTTGTACCCGAAGCTTATAAATAAAGGAAAATCTTCTGTTTATTTGCTTGAGTCTCCTATTTTATGGCATGCTAGATTAGGGCATGTAAATTACAAGTCATTAAAGAACTTGTCTAATCTGGGATATATTCCTAAACTCAACTTGGAAGAAATTCGCAGGTGTGAGATTTGTGTTGAGGCCAAGTTGGCGAAAAATTCATTTCACTCAATAGATCGAAATACAGAACCTTTAAGGTTAATTCATAGCGATCTGTGTGATTTGAAGTTTATGCCAACTAGAGACGGTAAAAAGTATTTTATTACTTTTATTGATGACTGTACAAGATACTGTTATGTGTATCTTTTAAACAGTAAGGATGAGGCAATAAATATGTTTATAACATATAAAGCCGAAGTTGAGAATCAACTCAACAAGAAAATCAAGATTCTAAAATCTGATAGAGGCGGAGAATATGAATCAAATGATTTTAGTGAGTTATGTGCTAATTTTGGTATAATCCATCAAACTACAGCACCATATATTCCTCAGCAAAATGGAATTGCTGAACGAAAGAACAGAACTTTGAAGGAGATGGTCAATTCTATGCTCGTAAGTTCTGGAGCTCCGCAGAACTTGTGGGGGGAAGCTCTGTTAACTACAAATTATATTCTAAACAGAGTACCCCATAAGAAACTTGGTCTTATACCATTTGAGTTATGGCATGGAAGGACACCTTCCTACCATTACCTCAAAATGTGGGGGTGCCTTGCAAAGGTGCTAGCACCATTACCTAAAAAGACTAAGTTGGGAGCAAAAACTATGGACTGCATATTCATAGGCTATGCCTTGAATAGTAGTGCCTACAGATTTCTGGTTCATAAATCAGAAATACCAGATATTCATATAAACATGATTATCGAATCTAGAGATGATGTATTCTTTGAAGATATTTTTCCATATAAACGGGAAATAGATAAGACTTCTGGGAAAAGAACACATGAGATGGCGTTCAGGGACAAAAGCCCCGAGGAACCGACTGTTAATGCGGAAATTAAACCAAGAAGAAGTGAGTGATCTAGAATCTCAAAATCTTTTGGTCTAGATTTCATAGCATACGCTATTGAAAGCGAGCCTCAAATATTTAAAGAGGCTATGTCAACCCCAGAAGCACAAAATGTTATATACAACGGTAAGTCTAGACATATTGTCGTAGACATAATACCGTGAAGCAGTTGCTCTCAAATGGAATTATCTCTATTGACTTTGTATCGTCAAAGGATAATTTAGCGGATCCTCTTACTAAAGGTTTAAGTGGAGAGCGTATAAACTGCGTATCGAGGGGAATGGGTCTAAAAGCCTAACCTTACCGAGTCAGCTTAATGGAAACCTCACTTAGCGACTGGAGATCCCACGGACTAAGTTCAAGAGGAAAAACTAGTTATGATTGACTCAGCAAGTAAGCACTTGGGAGCTTGACTCCAATCCATTCCTAAGGTGCACATAAGTGCTTTTCTGCAAGTGGATTAAGGATAAGCTTAATGCTTTTAATGATGCCTATATCTTGTTACTAAACAAGTGGAGTAGAGTTGACTACTCTTAATAGGACGATCACCTATGTGAGTATAGAGTTGGGTCGGCTCTTTGGGAATTTCTATAGAGGCTGTTATTCCCTAAAGATACTCTCTGAAACTGAGAATATCCAGGGCCAAAACGGACACAACCGAGAACCAAAGTTGATTTGGAAAGTCACTGTGTGAAGCTTGTTGACTTGGCTTACACTAACGGCTAACAGTTCAAGATCTAGTTCACTGATTAGCCAGTAAGTCCGATAAAGCTTTCGCTATGAAAGGTTCAAGACCTAGTTCACCTATCATGATGTAGTTTCTTTTCTAAAGTACCTTTCACAATAGAGTCAGTCTCTTTGTGTGTCATTTCCTTGAATCTTCATTCATTGAGGGGGATTGTTGGAATATGAAGAATATATATGTGAATCTTTGAGTTGAATTATGGCGAGATCCGTTGATCGAATCAATTGGATGATGGTTGGAGTGTGTTCTCCTTCCATTGGGGATGAACGTGGTATATTCACATGTTCAATTCCGACTTCGAATGAATGAGATATTCAAGTCTAAAGATTGCCTAATTCAAAGCCAAAATGGGACTAAAGGTAGCTTAAAGCATTTAGTCCCACATTGGTCATGGGATGAAAGTTCGTTGTGTTTAAATAGAGAAAATTGAGAACAAAGGGCGTGCCCTTTGGGTACTTGGAGTTTTCGCTCGCGATTGGGAGGGAACCATGCCCTCTCATGCGTGCGCGCGCCGGCCGGCCGGCGGCGTCGGCGCCGGGCCGGGCTCGGGTCCGGGTTCGGGTTCGGGTTCCCTACCCGACTTGTTTCTTTTTGAATCAGGTCACGGGTATGGGTTGCGAGCATACCCGAACCAGACCCGCTCCGTTATCCGGATCCAAACCGCTCCAGTTGGACAGCCAACAGTCGCGACTTTTGGACAGCCAACAGGTGCGACTGTTGGGTCGAACCGTTGCAACAGTTCACACCGAACTGTTGCAACCTTTCGTTGGGTTCGGACCCGTTGGCCCCTCCTGGAGCGCTATAAATAAGCGCTCTAGTTTCTCAATTGAAATACACCAACAACAAAGGAAATCTCTCTTTCTCTCTCTGAGTTCAGAACTGAAAGTGAAGTTCTTCGTTCAGAACTGGAAGTGAAGCTCTTCGTCCAGAACTGGAAGTGAAGCTCTTCGTCCAGAACTGGAAGTGAAGCTCTTCGTTCAGAACTGAAAGTGAAGCTCTTCATCCAGAACTGGAAGTGAAGCTCTTCGTCCAGAACTGGAAGTGAAGCTCTTCGTCCAGAACTGGAAGTGAAGTAACTTCTAACGAGAAGTGGGAGATTCAGTTTCCGAAGCGACTTCCAAAAGAGATTCTGCAAAAATTCATTCTGAAAGAGGGCTCAGAAAATTCAACAGTTTCTTTAATAGAATTGTTGTCTGAATCTGGGACTTCTGAAGAAGAATATTCTTCAACCTTCCTTCGTCCTCAACAGTGGGTGCTACTCCAAAGTAAAGGCAAATATTTATTCGAAATTTGTCATTGTCCCGCTGCTTCAACGATCCTGTGAAGGTACTGATTGATTACGGTTCTACCGTACGGTGATTTGGTAGTGCTATCCAAATTCCGTGAAGGAGTGTTGTATCTTGGGAGACTAGCGTCCATTATCCCGTGAGCACCGGTGCGGGGGATGTAATTGTCTTAAGGAGATTCGCTCTAAGCGTACCTCACTCCAAATACTGTATAAGTGAATTAAGTTCTTTATACAGGGGATATACTTTACAGTATATCGAGACTGATTTAGATTCAGTCTAATTGGTGTTTAACCAAGGAAGGAAATTGAAAGGTGGTTCTTAAATTAAGGAACGTTCTATTGAACGGAAAACCTCTCACCTGATATTTGCCGACCTGGCCAATTAGATTGTTGATATTTCAGTGATCTTGAATAGTTGTCAGATTGATTCCTATTAAGCAGTAACCAACATTTCTAACATATACTATCTTTTGCATTATGAACTTTTTATAGGGTGCAAGATTGTTATCTTTTTAAAAGGTAATATGAATTAGGGGTGATAAACGAGTTGGATTCTTGTTAAATATACAATACCCACTGTGAATCTGTTATGAATTTGTGTGATCCAAATCAACCAACTAACTAGACGTCATTGGTAGAGCTAAATTCAATTACTTATCAAATTTAAATACAATTTAATTTTAAACTACTACCTTTTGGAGGGTGGCGGCGGGGATGTTGATGGCAATGGAGATGGTGATGAGAGAAGTGGAGGTGATATTGATGGTAACAGAGATGGTAATGATGGTGGTGGAGTTAGCGGTTGATAGGAGAGAGGAGGTGGTGGTGATAAGAGGTAGAGATGGTGTTGGTGGAGAAGATGATAGTGGAGATAAGGGTGGTGGTGGTTGAAGGATGAGATGTTAGAGGTGGTGCGGTGGTGAGAGGTGGAGTGAGGGAGATGGAGAGTGGTGGCGGGTGGCTTTGGCCGGAGGGGGCGCCCGAGGGGCTTGGCCGGCTTGAAGGAGGAGGGGTGGCTGGTTGTAGGTTGGGAGAAAGAGGGAAAGAGGGAAAGAGAGAGGAAGAGTTTAGAAGAGAGAGTGTAGGAGAGAGAGGGAAGCGAGAAAAGGAAAATGGAGGGGAGAGAGAGAGTTGGCCGGGTGTGGGAGAAGATAAGGTGGAGGAAAGAATAAAGAAAAGAAAAGAAAGAAGAGAAAGGGGAAGAATGGTGTGGAAGGATGGAGAAGAGAAAGGGGAAGAAAAGGAAAAAGAAAAAGGAAAAGAAAAGGAAAAAGGAAAAGAATAATAATAAGAATAATAAAATAATTAATAAAATATAATAAAGGAAATGAGTCGGGCCTTGGGCTTTGGCTGGGCTCAGGGTTCACAAATACGGGTCTGATACCAAACAATAAAAAAAAAAATACAGAAAAATAGGATAAATACGAGCGAAAAATCGGTACACGTATGTGGGTACGTATTCCAGGAACGAGGTGTTACATCATTTCTCTCTCAATTCTACTCTACTCATTTGTGTTTATATCTTATTTACTTATTATTACTTATCATTACATGTTTGATATAGTTTTATATGTTTGCACTTTTTTGATCCAAGAAAGCAATTAAGCACCTCAACTCTATTATAGAGGAATTTTGAGAAGAAATTCTAGAGCCCTTCATCGAAAATTCGGCTTCACTTTTTGGTTATCATTTGTGTGTTGAGTTCTTATTAGTTATATTTTTAATTTCCATATTTGATTAGACAAATTTACTATTCACCCCCTCTAGGTGATTTTCAGATTTTTACTATCTTGTGTACGTAGAATCTCTCGTAAAAAATTAGGAGTTTATCTTCTATTTAATTTATATTACATTTCATTTCTTTAAATAAGCCTATCAATAATGATCAAAAGGTATGAAAAATCATTAGAGCACTTCTTAAAACTTGGGAAGTCAAACCTACCATCTTAAAAGAGCTCAACGACAAGGAGAAAATGGACTTCACCGATTTCGTGAAAAATTTGAAGACTCGTGAATGGAGATGAAGGCAAGAGAAGGTCGTGAGCCTAAAAAAAAAGTTAATGTTGCATTCAAAGCATCCTCAAGAGAGTTCAAGAAGAAAAGTGTTGTCACTCCAACCATATCGGATGATGAGTAAGAAGATGATGAAGAACTCACTCTCCTTGTGGAGAACATGAGAAAAATGTGCCACAAGAGTCAAAGGAGAAGTGACAAAAAAGAACGGTGGTAAGGAAAGAAAGGCAACAAGAAAGCTATGAAAGCTACTATTTGGGATTTGGATAGTGGATCTGAAAGTGAGATTGCTTCCGCACACATGTGCTTCATGGTCCAAGAGGATTACCTCCTTGAGGTAAATTCGGTATCTCATTTAGATTGTGATGATATTAATATGGATGAATAAAGAGAAGCTTTTGAACAACTTTTGGATAATTATGATATTCTTAAAAAGAAAATTTTGAGATTAAAGAAAGAAAATGAGGTTTTACAAAATAAATTGCGTATGATTTTAAAAGAAAAGAAAATTTTATCTCTTTCTCTTCAAAATACTAAAAAAGATTTTAATGCTTATAAAGTTTCTTTTAAAGCTAAACTTTCTAGTTTCGATAAAAATGAGATTTGTGTTTTAAAAGACAAAATTGATTGTTTGGGCTCAACCTTGAGCAAATGTGTTCTTGACCATAAGAGAATATAATTCTTGTTTCAAAAGAAACAAGCTCCACATATTTACGCATATACGTCAAGGCATGCACACACACACACACACACACACACACATCATACTCATAAGTATACCCATGCATACTTTTGTTCACGTGGCCGCAAAGTCCATCTATAAAATTTGGTTTTGATAGAGTAACATTTTCAAATAAAAATGTTGGGTTTTGAAATACTAACATTCAAGAACCAAAAAATTATGGTACCAAAATCCACACTAATTATATTTGATGTAGGTGCGAGATCTCTCAAAACGTGAGAGAGTTTTGGTGCCTTGGTGGTGAATGCATGAGGAGATTTACGGACAAATCAAATTTGGTGCATCACTATCAAGGGTTTAGATGGAAAAGACAACTTTACTTTGGAGAAATGAAGATTAGTCCTATCGGTGTCGGTATTTATCTTTATCCTCCACTTTAATTTATATATGCTTTAAATTTATTATTTACAAGCATATGTTGTTCTTGTTTTGATTATATATTTAAATGCAAAGTTTGTTAGCATTTGTGATATACTTGTATAGCTTTTAAGATACACTTTTGATTTTGTGCCTGATATGATTCATAGCCGTTGTGTACCCAATTTAGTTTGGTTGTATGTGTATATCTTAGTTTTGATGATTCTTACATTTATACATGTATTCTTTTGAAAATAAATTTTTATTTATTTTTTTACTTAGTAATATATTCAAATTATTTTCAACTATTTTCAACTAACTATGTTTGAAAATATCTACCCTTAGTGAATGGTTAGTTGGGTGATCATGCCTTGTATGTCCTTAAATGATTATTTCTTTGACATGTCCGTGTAGGTTAGTGATAACAATGAGTTACACACTTGATCCTCGTTATTTTTTGTGTACTCATTCTTATTTATCTATATATGTATACTCTAAATTATGAGTGGTATTTCAATTGATATACGTATGATTCGAGCAAAGAGAAATATTGTATAGCTTAGGCTAACGGGTCGTGTCCATGAAGAAAGATGCGATACAAGTATTTCGATATTTTTGAGAAAACAAGTTTTAGTATCGATTTTTTTTAAAAGAAAAAAATATGGAGTGTTTGAGATGTGTTTCAAGAAAAAGTGAAAATGACAAGAGATTTTGGAAAAGGTGATTTTAAAGAGAGCTTGAGTGAAAAGTGTGTTTGTTTTTAATAAGAGAGAAAACCTAGACTCCCTAATATTCTACTCAACTCTAGATTTTTCTCTTGAACGTTTAAGTGTCTCAATGTGATCATAAGTAAAAATTTAATTTTGTAATTCAAGAGAAATCAAGTAAAACACATAAGATAGATTTTAGAAATTGAACTTTAGTTTTGAAATCGTTCTTAAGTTGAACGTTAAACCATCAAGGAAATTAAGCAAGCATGAAATAAAAATAAGTTTTAAAAATTAACTTCAAAGTGTAAGATTAAAAATCAATCCCATCCTTATGTGCCTTCAAAAACACTTGCTAAAAGCAAGACTTAAATTTAGGAATTTAAATGGTTCAATTGTGTATTTTCATTAAAATAGATCAAGAGTAAAACTAGAGAGGAGGGATTAGTGAGCCCAGAAAGAGAAAAATTAGCTAGTTGTTGCAAAGAAAGAACAACTAAATGAAAACATGAACATATCGTCACAAAGAGAAGGAGATGAAGAAATGTCTTAAATTTTTATTGATGTGATGTTCAATCTTCGATTACAATACTCTTTCTCTCTCTCACTTTGTTGCTGGCCTAAACTAGAAAGTAATAACTGAGATACAACTTCTCATAAACTATCTAACAATAATTCTAACCTTAAGAATAAAGCAAAATCTTAATTCTAATTTTTTGTAAATTTCTGCCCTACAAATGGGGGTATTTATAGGTAAAAGAAGATAGGAGGGGCGTACGAAGATAAGGGGAGTAACCGCTCCCCCAACTAATTCATTCAAGGCGCTCAAATGCGGCTTTTGTCGCGTTTGCGCGACCATGATCTGGCCATTGGGCTAGATCCTGGGAGCGAGGTAACCGTCAATCTCCTATCCTGGTTTATCTCCAACTTGATTTTCAAATTTCAACTCTAAATTTGATGAAATCTCTTTTTATCTTCAGTTATAAAAAATGGTCTTCAAAAATATGTTTTAACTGATTTGTAGCTGATATTTTCTTATCTGATATACCTGATTTTCAGATAGAATTACTTCTAAATCTCTGGATCTGAGTAGATCCCAGTTGATTTGCTTGATCTTTGAATTTCTGGATTTAATTGGATAAACAGGTCCATTTCTCTCTTTTCTTCATTAATTACCCTGCATACCACTAAACATGAAAATGAATTAAAAACATAGTTTATTTACAAAAAAATGAGAAAATATGACATATGTATTACTAAATATGCAATGCAGTACACAATCACACCCCCACACCTATCTTTTGCTCGTCTTCGAGAAAAACAAATAAAAAGAAAAACTAAACTAACCTAAGCTAACTCACTTTCATAGGAATCATGGTTGCACTTAGCATGTGCAACATGCCATTAAACCTCTAGCTTATCCTTAGAGCACGAGTTTTGTCTTGTGAGGGTTCTCAGTGGAGTACACCCACAAAATCCAAAAAATGAAAGAAATGTTAGTGTTTTTGAAAATTCTTTTTTAAAGATAGAAGAGATATTTGACAAATTTTGTAAAAAACTTAAGTAATTTATATGTCATAAGTTCACTAAATTTTTCATTCCTATACTTAATCTCTTTTAAAATTTTATAATCATTAAAGGTAAGAATTAAAGTTGTATTTTTCACTTAATTTATTATTTTACCTTAAGTCATATGCATCTTGTGATCGTTAAATTTTTGACTAAGGATTTTTCCACTCTAACTCTTATACCTTATTTTTACTTATTTGGCGGTAACATCCTTAGTTTTATTAGGCTTTCTAATTTGCTCATATTAGTCGGTGATTCTCAAACCGGACGGTTTTAGGTCACCAGGTGAGAAAAACACCCCTAGGACTTAAGGACTCAAGCAAATAAGACCACAAAACTAAGGGTTTTATTTACAATATAGATCACTTTTAGGCGTGAATACTTATCCTTCATGAGACTTAAATACCCAGCTTAATTAGAGAATTTTAATATATATATATATGTGTGTGTGTGTGTGTGTGTGTATTCTTTTCATTTCTTTTTTAATAAGACAAAAGAGTTTTTGTTGTTGAATCCTAAGTGTGTACGTATATAAAGTATGCATATTTCATCAAGGTAAAAATTAAGACTAAATTATTTTTTCAATTTTTCTTCCTAAGCCTATAATCAAACAAATAATCTTATTTTGATCAAGTATAAGAAATCCCAATTTGAATCTCTTACTCCTTAAAATTAACTTAATTTTTGTACAAAAATTTCTCAATTTAAGAAGGATTTTTTCCTTTTTCTTTCTTCTTTTTTTATTATGTTAAATGTTAGTGCTCCTCCTCTATACCTATCTCATGCATTGTCCCCAATGTATGAAAGAAATGTATATATGCATAAATTAAAATGTAAAAGAGGTGATTACCGATGCACTGGGTCGAATAGACCCATCGTCGTCTCATTTACCGACACCAATTTCAAGAAAGATTTAAGGCGTTGACCATTTACCTTAAAGTCATTCCCATCCTTGGGGTCACTGATCTCTACAGCACGGTGTGAAAATATGGTCTTTATAATGAATGACCCAGTCTATCTTAACTTTAACTTTCCTGAAAAAAGATGTAGCCTAGAATTATAGAGTAAGAGTTTTGTCTGGGGACAAAAGCTTTCCTTATGATATACTTATCATGAAAAATCTCAACTCTATCTTTCATGATGTTCACATTCTTATAGGCCTCGTTTCTTAACTCTTAATTCGAAAATCTGCAACTTTCGAAGGTCACTGGCCTTGTCTAAATTGCAATTTAGTTGCTTGATTGCCCATAAGGCCCGGTGCTCTAACTCAACAGGTAGGTGACAAGCCTTCCCAAAGACTAACCTATATGGAGACATCCCTAAAATCGTTTTGAAAGCGATCCTGGAGGCCCATAAGGCATCTACGAGTTTGCTAGACTAATCTTTTCGGTTTTGACTCACAATCTTCTCCAAAATCAGTTTAATTTGTCTATTGTAAATCTCTACTTGTCCACTGATTTGGGGATGATATGGTGTGGACAATTATTGTGTTATGACATATTTTCGTATAAGAGCTTCAAAAGTTCTATTGCAGAAATGATTATCATTGTCGTTAATTATGGCTCGAGGGGTTCCAAAGCACGAACAAATTTTCTCTTTCAAGAACTTAACAACAATCTTGTTGTTATTAGTCTTACTAGGAATGGTTCTACCCATTTCGACATATAGTTCACAACAACCATATGTATTGGTTTCCAAATCAGTTAGGAAAAGGCACCATAAAGTCAATGCCCCCGACATCAAAGAGTTTTATTTTTAGAATTAGGTTGAGAGGCATCATATTTTGTTCGAGATCATTCCTACCATTTGGCATCTAGGGCATGTCTTGCAGAATTCATAGGCATCTTTGAACAAAGTGGGCCAATATAACCCACGTTGTAGCACTTTTCAGCAGTCTTACGGGGTCTAAAGTGTCTACCGCATGCAAGTTCGTGACTAAAGGATAAAACACTCTTAATTTTCTCATTAAAAATGCATCTCCTAATGATTTGATCAGAATAGTACTTGAAAATATATCGTTCCTCCCAAAAGAAATTCCATACTTGAGATAAGAACTGGTATACATTCTGTTTCGACCAATGAGATGGAGTTTGGTTTATGACTATGTAGTTCACTATGTCAGCAAACCAAGGTTCCTTAAAAGCAACTAAGAGTTATTCATCGAGAAAGTCATCATTATAGGGAAATTCATTGCATGAAGAGTTTGTTATACGCAGAGATGGTCAGCAACAATATTTTCTATGACTTTCTTATCTCTAATCTCGAGATCAGATTCTTAAAGAATGAGGATCCAATATCTAAGCGCAGAATGATCGGTGAAAATTATAGTTTTGGGCCCAAGTAGGTAGGGACAAAATTTCTCCAAAGCAAACAATACTGTTGACATCTTAAAAAGATAAACTCTCAGACAGCTTTTCAACTGGTCTGAACGATGTTTAACTTGTCGACATTTACAGGAGACAAGTCGCAGACAAGCTGTCGACCAGTTTCTGCTCATCCCCGATGGACAAAGTAGCGACTTGGATCCTACAATCTAGTGAACCAGACAGTAGGCCAAGTGTTGCCTTTGAAGAGACTAGGTAAGCCTATGAGGCTAAGTCAGTTCAACACTTAGCCTCACATGAACCCAAGGGGATAGCTTTGCTTAAAGTTTTACAGCCTTGTTAAAGGGTTAAAATACTAGCTTCGCAAGAAGCTAATTCTAGCTTCTCCTGAAGATTTCTTGATAGCTTCGCATGAAGCTCTTCATAACTCTACAGAGAGCTATCTTACAGCTTCGCCCGAAGCTAATTATACCTTCACCTGAAGTTTTCTTGAGAGCTTTACATGAAGCTCTTCATAGCTCCATAGAGAACTAACTTACAACTTCGCCTGAAGCTAATTCTAGTTTCGCCTGAAGCTTTCTTATAGTTTCACCTTAAAGCTCTTCATAGCTTCATAAAGAGTTAACTATTAGCTTCGCCTGAAACTCTACACAACCACGCAGAAGGCTAACCTCTAGCTTCGCCTAAAGCTTAGCACAGCTTTACTGAGAGCTTGCTTCTAACTTCGCCTAAAGTTTTACACAGCTCTCTTGAGAGCAAACTTCTACCTTCGCCTTAAGCTTGGTACAACTCAGCTGAAGAGCTAATATGCTTAGCTTCGTCTCAACTGGCTAGCCTTACCTGAGGAGGCTAGCCTTGCCTCTACTGGCTAGCCTTGCCTCTGTTGGCTAGCCTCGTCTGAGGAGCCTAGCCTCGCCTCCACCACCTATGGAGGCTAGTCTCGTCTCCACTGGCTAGCCTCACCTGAGGAGGCTAGCCTCGTATCAGGAACCTCGCCTCGCCTCAACTGGCTAGCCTTATCTGAGGAGGCTAGTCTCGCCTCCACTTGCTAGCCTTGTAAGAGGAGGCTAGCCTCGCCTGAGGAGAGTAACCGCCTCACTAAATTAGTGGGGGGATTAATGGGTAGTTACACCCATGATCCCTCATTAAGAGGAGACAATCAAGGGAATTATAACTCCCTATTGAGCCTATAAAAATCCCACTAGTAGGCTAGGCTCAGGGTCTTGAAAAAATTCAAGTCCAAGAGGGCTTTTAGAAAAGCGTAAGCTTTTTTGTGGCTTCAAAGCTTAAGCTTATAAGAGATTTACTCTCTTGCTTTCAGGAATTAAGAGAATCACTTATCTAATCCCATAAGGATAAATTCAGGGTGTTAATACCCTAAGATCTTCCTCTCTCAAGGAATCTCCTGAACCAGGTGAGAAAGAATTCCTAAGCAGTAGCATTCCAAGATCGATCGCTCGCATCGTCAATGGGACAAAGTGGTCACGCGCTGATCACACTCCCACCAGCACACTTCCCAAGAAATCTTAGAGGAGAGTTCAACTTGTAATTTTTTATTTTTTGTTCAATTACTTGTAATCTTCTTCTCAAATTTTGTAAGTTTTCCCTTTATTGATATCTATGGAAAACAACTACTGTCAAGAATTCCTTCTCGGTTGTAGTATAGTTCATTTGGGCATCATTGAGAGTCCTACTTGAGTAATAAATCATGTACTGCTTGTTACCAATGCGCTGTCCTAAGACAGCGCCTATGACAAAATTTGAAGCATCGCACATGATTTTGAACAGCTTTGATCAATTCGGTGCAGATATGATTGGTGCAGAAATAAGCTTCTTCTTAAGCTTTTCTCAAGCATTAAGACATCCATTAATTAATGTAAAGGGTCGTCCTTAGCTAAAAAGTTAATTAAGAGTCTAGCAATTTTGCTAAAGTCCTTAATAAACCTACGATAGAAACCGGCCTGTCCTAAAAAGATTGGATATTTTTGACACATTTAGGCGTAGGGAGCTTAGCTGTTACTTCAATCTTGACTTTATTTACTTCAATCTCTTCTTTGAAATTTAAGGACCCAAGACAATTCCATGTCTTACATGAAGTGGTTTTTTCTCCCAATTTAAAGTCAAAATTTTCTCATCACAACGTTGAAAAACAAGTTTGAAATGGTGAAAACATTGATCGAATGAGTCTCCATAAATGGAGAAATCATCTGTGAATTTTTCTAAGAATCGTCCTACCATGTCAGAGAATAGACTTAACATGCAACATGAAACGTTGCTGGGGCATTGCACAAATTGAAAGGCATTCCGGCGATAAGCAAATGTCCAAATGGGCATGTGAACGAGGTTTTCTCTTGGTCCTCCGGAGCTATTGGGATTTAATTGCACCCCGAGTAACCGTCCAAGAAACAGTAATATTCGTGGCCAGCTAGAAATTCAAGCATTTGATCAATGAAGGGCAGTAAACAATGGTCCTTATGAGTGGCAGCGTTCAATTTTCTATAGTCGATGCAAACTCGAATCTTTGTGGGGAGTCAAATTTGTACCAACTTTATTCTCGTTTTCCAATACGGTGAAATTGGATTTCTTCGAAACTCCATGGATAGGACTGACCCATTGGCTGTTGAAAATATGATAGATGATCCTATTGTTTAGGAGTTTCAAAATTTCAGTACGAACAACTTCTTACATTATAGGGTTTAACCTACGCTGCATGCCTCTCTTAGGTGTTACTTCTTCATTGAGATGAATGCGATGTTGAATTATGGCTGGACTTAATCCCTTGATGTCGGACATGGTCCAATAACTTTTTTATATTACTAAGAACTGACATAAGGATTTCTTCATGCCATGCAGTCAAATATGATGCTATGATTATTGGAAGAGTCTCTTGTTCGTCTTTGTAGATGTACTTGAGATGCTTACACAAAGTTTCAATTCTATGAAAGGGGAAGGCTTAATGGAAGAAGGAATCAAGTTTGTTGGTTCTAAATTTGGTGAAATAGGCTCGATGCCCAATTCACAGCAGACTGATCAAGGTCAAAATTCATAGACTCCAATTCGAACTCACTCTCAGTTTCTATCTTCAATTCTTTCCTATGTTCACTTGTCACGTTCTCACTAAGGTTGACTTCAAATGTCTGATCCTCTGCATCACAAAGCTGCTTTCCTAGGATGAAGACATTGACTTCTCTAGTCATGTCTCTAAAGGTTAACCTCATGGATCCGTTTATACAGTTGATAATTGCATTGGCAGTAGCATAAACAAGTTGTGAGACCTAGAATTGGACATAGGTGGTGTCTCAAGAACCATGAAATCAACGGGATAGATAAACTTCCCGACTCGAATAAGGACATCATTAATTTCCCTTTGGGAACTTTCACTGACCAATTAACCAATTGGATGGTGACTCGGGTCGGACTAAGCTCATCTAACCCGAATTGTTGATAAACTGAGAAGAAGAGCAAGTATATGCTTGCTCCCAAATTAAGGAGTGCATGACTAATTTCGGTTTGTCCTATTGTGCAAGCAATGGTAGGACAATCTGGGTCCTTGTACTTGACAGGAATCGGACCCGACAATAGCGCACTAATGTTAGTGGCTAAGAAAACTTTCTTGAGTACATTAGTCTTTCTTTTCTTGATGCACATATCCGTAAGAAATTTTGCATATGACGGGACTTGTTGGACAAGAAGTGGCACATTAATCTTCATTTGATTAAATATCTCAATTATCTTCTCAATGTGTGCATTTTGTTTATTATCTTAAGCCTATTTTAAAATGGTACTATAGGCTTGCGTACCTGATCGGCTGACTTATCTTTTTCAGACTCGTCAGATTTGGATGTAGTGGAGGTAGAAGAGGTGGATGCTTCTGTTTGGTTGTGTTGGATTGGATTTGGTGGCATCGATATTTTTTTATCAACTTTCTTGCCCAACCTCAATGTATGAACAATATTACATTGATTAAACTATTGATTCTCAACCAAATGAACTTGGTTAGAGTTTCTTGGGTTCGTTAATGGTTAACTAGGCAAAGTACCCTTCGGCTCTCACTTTATGAATTAGCTAGTTGACTCATTGGAACACTAACCTTGTTATGACTTGCGTGTGGCTGTTCTGCATTGTTTGTATGAGCGACTCTTGGTTTTCATAAATTTTTCATACTCTTCTTAAAGTCAGTCAATCTCTTCTCAATTGGAGTACTCTAGAAGGAAGATTGTAGAGCTTGGTGGAAAAAATTGTGTTGATAATTGAAAAAATTGGGTTGATTATTCAGAGGTTAGAAATGGTTGGAATAGTTTGAGCTTGAGTGGTCATGATTGTTTTGGCTCCATGAGAGATTCGGGTGATTTCTCCAGCCAGGATTGTACGTTTGTGCGTGTGGATTGTTGTGGGGCCTCAAAAAGCCACATTTATGGGCTCAGGCATCATTTGCTGAGTATGAAAAATAGGATACTCTTCAAACTCATGGTTCATGGCTTGACAGTAAGTGCAAACCAGATTTAAATTGATTAGGGCTGACTTGGTTCACTGGAATCAGTTCTTTTGTTTTGAGAAGTTTCAGTCTTCTCGCTAGGTTGGAAATTCTAGTTTCAGTAGCTATGTGATTCTATGGAATGAAGACCTCCTTTTGAAGAGATAGGATCAGTGTTCTTAAACTTTTCGGGAGTTGATTCTCATTGGGGTTTTCTCAGCTAGATCCTCATATAAATCTCACCCTTGGTATTCATCTTTTTGCAAGAATAACCTTGGCACATGATTTCTAAGAGGGTCTTAGTTTGATAGTCTAAATCGTCATACAAAATTTGACATTGTCGCCACTTCTCTATGCTATGCTGAGGACAAAGGAGGTCTTGAAACATTCAAAATACCTCTCAAACGGTTCACTAGGTCTTATTTGAACTGCATGATGTTCTTCCTAATGAGAGCGATCTTGTGGATAGGGTAGATTTCTTCAAGAAGGCCTTAACGAAATCATCCATGATATGATAGAATCAACCGCTAAACTGTATAACTATTTCTTGGTTAGGTCCTAAGAGCGAAAGGGACAAAACGTAACCTAATTGCATCGTCTCCTAACTGGTGTATTCTCATCATAAGGTATACTTCCTGAAATTCTCTTATGAAGAAGTATGCATTCTCAAACTCTAAACCATGAAACTTTGGGAGAGTGTTGATGAATTATGGCTTAAGTTCGAAATTGTTACCATGGCCTTCCGAAGCCGAATCCAAAATGGAAGGGAGATTCTCATGGGATAGAACCTATCCTGCAAAAATGTCAGTTGAGCCATAACTGGATCTGGTTTTGATTCCAGTTTGGGTGGTGAGTTGCTTCTAGTTAACATAGATGTATTTGGGGTCTCTCGATCACACTTGCATATACAATTACTACCACAAACAAGTTCACCAAGCATTCAAAAGAAAAAAAATTCAACCGGCCTATTTTAAGGTAAACTTAGACCTAGACGACTCCTAACTAGTTAGATTGTCCACGGGAGGTATATTGTAGAATCTGACCACAAGTTAATCGACCAGATCGGGGCAAGATTGGTAGGAGGTGTCCTCGCCAAAAGCGACGAACCTAATTAAGCCAGACCACCAGCCTTCGAGGTTTCACCTTTCAATCTCTGACCTTTGATATCGATTTGGCAAGAGTCAAATTCTAATGACTTCCTCTTAGGTCAATCTCCTAATGAGTCCAAGATGTCTTTAGAGGCAACGTTTATTAGATTTTAAATTATGCTTAAATTGTGTGTGCTTGGAGAAGGTTAGTGGGCCAAGGAAGGGTAATGACTCCCCACCTATCTTGTATTTGGTTTTTGCCCTTAAGATGATTTAGTGCAGGTGTGCATGATATAGCAAAAGTAACACTTAAAAAGTAAGTAAATTACCCAAGAATATTTTCTAAGCTATGCTATGCAAACGTACTTTGTCTTCCGCTTTCTTCAACAGTAAATGAAATGAAAGGTAATTAGACAAATGCCTAAAAATGCAAGTCTAAATAATTTTAAGCATTTCAACAACCAATTACTGTTGAATTAAAAACAATATTATGAGATGATCAAACAGTAAAATAAGCAATTGCAGAAGATGCATTTTGTGAAGCAATATGACCTGCAAAAAAGAATTTTTTAGTAGTCCTAGAGAAAGCCATATTTCCATGGCAAAAGCAGAAAAAACGTGGCTAATTTTTTGGCTTCTGTTCTCTGCTTTCTTGAGCAGAGGCACAGAGCAGCAAACATCGTTCTGCAGCGCACATTTTTGAATTGATTTCCTAAACCCTGAAACAGAACACTAATTTGTTAAATCACAAAGAATACCATTTTCTCCCGACAATGGCGCCAAAAATTATTTCAAGCTAAGAGAAATACCGTGTGGCTTAGGACTAATGGGTCATGTCCACGAGGAGGATGCAATGCAAACGTTTCGATATTTTTGAGAAAACAAATTTTAGTGTTAGTTTTTTAGAAGAAAAGAATATGGAGTGTTTGAGATATGTTAAAGAAAAATAAAAATGAGAAGAGATTTGAAAAGGTGATTATAAGAGAGTTTGAGTGAAAAGTGTGAATATTTTTAATAAAAGAAAATTTTCGGGCTCACTAATCTTCTACTCAACTCTAGATTTTTTTCCTTAAAAGTTTAGGTGCCTCAATATGATCATAGACAAAATTTTAATCTTGTAATTCAAGAGAAATCAAGTAAAACACATAAGATAGATTTAGAAATTGAACTTAGTTTGAATTGTTCTTAAGTTGAATGTTAAACTATCAAGGCAATTAAGCAAGTATGGAATTAAAAACAAGTTTTAAAAATTAACTTCAAAGTGTAAGTTCAAAAACCAATCCATCCTCATATGCCTTCAAGAACACTCGCTAAACTAAGGCTTAAATTTAGGCATTCAAATAATTCAATTGAGTCTTTTCATTAAAATCGATCAAGAGTAGAACTAGAGAGGAGGGATTAGTGAGCCCAAAAAGAGAAAAATTAGTTACGCATTGCAAAGAAAGAACAACTGAATGAATAAATAATAAACATGAACATGCCGTCACAAAGAGAAGGAGACGAAGAAATGTCTTAAATCTTTATTGATGTCACGTTCAATTTTCAATTACAACACTCTTTCTCTCTCACACTTTGTTGGTGGCCTAAACAATAAAGTAATAACTGAGATACTTCTCATAAGTTATCTAACAATAATCCTAATCTTAAGAATAAAGCAAAATCTTAATTCTAATTTTCTGTACATTTCTGCTCTACAAGTGGGGGTATTTATAGGTAAAAGAAGATAAATGAGAGCATACGAAACTAGGAGGAGCAACCGCTCCCCCAACTAATTCATTCAAGCCACACAAACATGGCTTTTGTCGCGTTTGCGCGGTCATGATCTGGCCGCTGGGCCAGATCCTGGAGGAGGAGGCAGCCGTCGATCTCTTATCCTAGTTTATCTTCAACTGGATTTTCAAATTTCAACTCTGAATTTGATGAAATCTTTTTTATTTTCAGCTATCAAAAATATGTTTTTAACTAATTTGTTACTGGTATTATCTTATCTGATATACCTGGTCTTCAGATAGAATTGCTTCTAAAATCTCAGAATTTGAGTAGATCCCCGTTGATTTGCTTGATCTTTGAATTTCTGGATTTAATTGGATAATTCAGTCTATTTTTCTTTTTCTTCATTGATTACCCTGCATATTATTAGACATGAAAATAAATTAAATAGCAGAGTTTATTTACAAAATAAATGAGGAAATGCAGTTATAGTACTAATGATCGTGTGTTGCTTTAGTTTCAGATTTATCATGATCATGTTTTAGTGTTACTTTTGAAGCTAACTAGTATTGATTAAGAGTTCAAGTATAAAGATTATATCAAGTACTCAAGAAGGATCTAGTTCGAAAGAATCAAGTTTGATCGAGTCAAGATGAAGAAAAAGATCATTTTAAGAAGGAAAAACTCTAGTTTGTAAAGATGTTTAGATTTTTGTAAAGTATATATTAGTCCTGATTGCTCAAGCTTATACACACAGACACACACCAAAGTTTGATATTTATTTTAAGATTAAAGTTCAGTTTAGTTAACAAGTTTCGATTTAACTGGTTTATGTTTATAAGCTTATCGTTTTTAAAAAAAAAAAATCAAGTTTTAATTCAAAATGGTTGTGATATCTCAACAACAAGTTCACATGTTTATAATATATGGTGATATTTAATACACATATTCGTGCTTAATATATTTATAAGAACAATTTGGTGAAATTTATAAAAATTTATTTGGATTTAAAATGTGTTTTAAAAGATCAAGTTTTATTTTGGCCTAGGCCGGTCGACCGGTTGTGTCTAAGCCATTTGGCTTGTTTACACAATTGACTGGGCAGCCGATCGGGGTGCACACAAGCCAAATGTTTGTGCACACGGTCGATAAGGCGGTCGACCATTAGCCTGAGAGCTAAGCAGTTCTCCTGGCTGGCCGATCGGTTGGTCCACTACGAGTTG